>JARHVA010005391.1:1162500-1219397 GCA_037957365.1 Torreya grandis
TATATATATATATATATCTCAACAGTTTGCACATAGATCTTTGCAGTCTAGAAACTGATTGGAATACAAGAATTTTTATATTTGGCCAAGGATAGAGTAGGGCACTTGTGATCTACAATAACTTAAAAGTGTTGAGATTGATTAGCTTATGGAGGAAAGACACGATCAAGTTTGAACTTCTTTTTCAAACCCCCATGCAAATTTACTATGACTTTGTTATCTATGGAGTCATCAAATTGTAATACTAAGAGTCTCCACTTGTAATTTATTTTGCATTCAACAAATGAAACCTATAGAAAATCATGATATTTCCTAGAGATTAAAGAAGAAAGTATTAGTTCAAACAACCAATACAAAAGAAACTATTTTACTAAGCAATGAAGCTTAAAATGGGAGTGGGAACTTATCTCTTGGAGCTAAAAGGTTGAAATCTAAATAACTTGGAGTCAAAAGTTGGAGCAAAAAAATGAAATTTAAATGACTCCGAGCCAAAAGTTGAAATTTGAATAACTTAGACCCAAAAATTGAAACTAAAAAATTGAAATTTGAATAACTTAGAGAGAAAAATTAAAACGAAAAAGATGTAATATTTTTATAAAGCTATATAAAATTGAATTAAATAATCACTTTAAAAATATTTTCATAAAAAATATATAATTATAAATTAAATATACACATATTTATAAAATTATATAATATACATTTTAATAAAAATATGATTGAATATTAAATGTGAAGAAGTATATAATATTGAAATATTTTCAATATTATATACTATTTTTTTATCTTAATAATGATAAAATCAAAAATTGTCCCTTCCCCGACAAACTTTTAGGTCTTCTCTTTTCGTATTTCTAAGTTATATAAACACCTTAACAAGATCTTTCTTATAGGAAAACCAAATTCTTGCACTCAATAAAGGCCATCCCATCAATACTAATAAAACAACGGTCACTCGAGTTTTCACGCAAGTTGCAGCACATCCCATTAGTATTAAGAGGGTGGTCCCATGGAGACTGGAACTGCGTCGGATTTCCGGAATAGGTGGTCCCATGCTGACTTCCAGTTCTGTAATTGCATAAAACAAATCATCCCCCTCAAAATGAGGAACAACAACTGTTTCTAGATGTTCCATTTCAGGCCCGGGTAGCAGTGGGGGGTAGCTGCATTTCCATGCCCACAAAGCTTTTTTCCTGTCCCATGGCAAGCTGGAGTTGGCCAAACCAACAGTTCCTTCCCTCCAAAATTTGGTGGTGAATGTGGTGGGACAAAGTTTCCTTATATTGGAAGGAAAGTAGAGACATAAACAGGTTGTACAGATAAATCGCGCAGTTGTGTAGATGCATGTGCACGAATTGGAAGTGGTTGCGCATGAGGTTGTTTTACCCTGTGGAACAGCTTTTGACATTAGCTACAGTCAAAAGTATGGAATCTGTCATCGTTCTCTTTCCTAATATTTCCTGTTACAAATTTTTAAGCTTGGCTTTTGGTGCGAGGTTTTCAATAATTTTGACTAAAGATATGAATCTCTGTGTTTGACATGTGTTTGGGTACAATCATTATTTTGTCCTTCTTGCCTGTGACATGCTTGGCACCACCTAGCGTAACATATGAGGTTTCACTATAGTAATTGTTTACCAGATTGTATATTTGTGTTTTGGAAGTGCTCCAGTTCTTGAGACCTATCTAGACATAGGCCAGGCTACCTTTGGGACTGTAGGTCGTACGATGGTTTATGTAAGTTTTTTAATCTATTCCTCAATCAACGCTTATGATAGAATGAAACAAGAACATTGCAATTTGAATCTTTCAATGATTATGTTTAAGTAGAATGCTTGCAAGCCTTTTCATCTTCATGTTACAGCGATATTTTTCTATTAGTGATGAAGTAAATTCCTAATTATTGTATTGCTATCATTATTTTTTTAATCTTTATGGGACCGTTTTATTGCGGAAAAAACTCTTATTTTATCTCTGCTAATAAAAATAAAGAATTACATAGGACCATTCTACTGCAACAAATTTCTATTTTCGCTCTGCAACACCTATAGAAAGATTTTAGTTTACCCCTTCCACGAAACCAGGCCCTAAGAAACAATTAAGGCCACATGTTTGAAGTACCCTACGCACCATGTTAGTTTCTTGGACCATGAACAATAAATTACACTTACTCATACGTAGAATTCTTCCAAAATAATAACTCAATGAACAGTGCCATTTATCTCAAGGAACAAAGCCATTCAATGACACAAAAAATCTATAAAGAATATTATTGAATGTGAGTGACCTTCAAAGAATTATTAAAAAATGTTGTTGAATTCATGGGAAGAATCTATATGCCTCTGGCGGGTTTGATTTGAACTTTAACATCGAATAATTATGACTTCATTTTCTAATTGTAATTAACATGTTTACTTTATTAAAATTTTGAACAGGTAAATATATATTTAAAAAATTTAAAGGGTTTTTGTAGTAATTATTAATATTTTTTTTTGAAAATTTGAAGAGTATCCATTCCCCCAAATTTCCTTTTAAATTTTGTTATATACTCTTTTTTTAAGATAATACAAAATATCTTGTAAAAATTATTTGTTCTAACTGTATTTCTTCTATTTTTAACTTATTTTATTCTCTTTATTGAGTGCTATATGTTTGTAAAAGATGGAGAAAATTGTGATCTGTTATATATGACTTGTTCATTGTTAGACGATTGTTCTAATGACGTCCGGTTTTATGATTTTATATATTATCTTGTGATTCCTGTAATAGTGTCTGTTTCAGTTGAAGTATGATACCTGTTAGTAGCGTCAGCTGCATTGGCTGCAGGTTTGATAAATTCTTTATTGCTCTTTCCTTCGTATGCTTTTTATTCTGTCTCTGGTTCACGGCATTAAAAGTCTTCTCACACCCATAAAATTTCCCTCTCAAACTTTTCTTATTCTCTAAGTTATCAGCAAACAAGGTGTTGGGAAATTGAAACCATGGAGCTTTATATCATTGCAGTGACGGTTACCATGGTAGCATTATTAAGCGTTTCAATATGGCATTATATCAAGTCAAAGAGTAGTCTGCCAGTAAATTGGCCTGTGGTAGGCATGATGCCATCGCTGCTATGGAATATATCCAATGTGTATGACTATTCAGCCAAAGTGGTCATAGACAATGGTGGCACCTTCAAATTTAGCGGCCCCTGGATGACCAAAGATCTTTCTGAAGTAGTCACCTCAAGTCCTGCTAATTTAGAGCACATTCTCAAGAATGATTTCCCTAACTTCCCTAGGGGTCCCTATTTTAAGGGTGTTTTCTTTGACATATTTGGTGATGGTTTGTTCACAGCAGATGATGACTTATGGAGGAGATAAAGAAAAGCAGTAGGGATAGCCTTAAGCAGCAGTAGTTTCAGAGATCGTAATATAAATCTCTTGCAAAAAGTAATGCAAGAAACATTCATACCAGTTCCTGAAGAAGCAAAAGAAAAAAAAACTTGGTTTGATCTGCAAGATGTATTGCTTAGATTCAATTTTGATAACATGTGCATTACTGTATTGGGTAAAGACATAGGATGTATAAGTCCTGGTCTTCTTCTGATGTTCCATTTGCCATGGCCTTTAATGAAGCTATTGAAGCATGTGCTTACAGGCTCATATGTCCTCCATTTTTATGGAAGTCTATGAGATTTTTGAATGTGGGGTTTGAAAAAAAGCTCAGGAGAGATCAAGCAATAATATGTGATTCTGCATCACAGATGGTGAACTGTAGAATTGAGGAGCTCAAGGGAGGAGGAGGACGACAGCAGACTGACATTTTGTCATGTTTTATGAAGCTCGAGGAAGAAGAAGGGCGTTCTCCTCCTCAAAAATTGCTGCAGGTATGAAAATTTTAAACACACAGCACATTTGTACAAATTTAGAATAAAAGTTAAGGTTCTGTTCACATTGCTGCATTATTTAGTACAGATTTGTAAAGATCTTTTTAAAGTTGAGACCAATCTTTATTTTAACAACAACATTTTTTTAATTTTCTACAGGATCTGACTTTGAGCATGATGCTTGCTGGAATAGATACATCTGTACTATCTCTTTGCTGGTTCTTCTGGCTTCTAAGTCTAAGCACGCATCCGATTGTAGAGCAAAAGATAGTCAATGAAATCATCAAGATAACGAAGTCAAAAAACCTGAATAATAACAACAATAATTCCGACGACAAGATGGATTTGTTTGGTTTAGAAGAACTGAAAAGCATGAACTATTTGCAGGCAGCATTATCTGAATTTCTAAGGCTTTATCCTCCTGTCCCCGTAAGTTATAGACAAGCCATAGAAGACAACATTTTGCCTGATGGAACTCATTTTAAGAAAGGCTCAAAGATTCTCTATTTCATTTATGCTACAAACAGAATCGAGAATCTCTGGGGCAAAGATGCCTTGGAATTCAGGCCTGAAAGATGGATTAACAAAGAAGTGTTTGTATTAAAGAGTGGGATTGTAAATATCCTGTGTTTAATGCTGGTCGTTAGGCTGTGCTTGGGGAGAGATATTGCTTTTGTGAATATGAAGTTTATAGTTGCAAATATTCTTGCTCGTTATAAAGTGAAGGTTGATCCTGGTCATTAGGTGAAGCCTAAGTTTGGGCTGAATCTCTTTATGAAACATGGCCTCAAGGTTGCCTTGCATTCAGGAGACGCTACTGTACAATGAAGAAGAAGAGAGTGTGTTTGTTATCTTTGTATACAATACTTAAAAGTTATTGCAGATCTACAATGGAAGAGAGTTTGTTGGGTCTGTTATAAATTGTATTGAAGTTTACAGGCTGTGCTTGGGGAGAGATATTGCTTATGTGAATATGAAGTTTATTGTTGCATATATTCTTGTTTTCTATAAAGTGAACATTGATCCTGGTCATAAGGTGAAGTCTAAGTTGGGGCTGACTCTCTTGATGAAACATGGCTTCAAGGTTGCTTTGCATTTAAGAGAGGATATTATACAGTGAATAAGAAGAGAGTTTGTCAATTATGTTTGTATACGATACTTAAATGTTATTGCAGAAAAGGTAGTCTACAATGGAAGAGAGTTTGGAAGAGAGTTTGTCAATTATGTTTGTATACAATACTTAAATGTTATTGCAGAAAAGGTAGTTTACAATAGAAGAGAGTTTGTCAGTTATGTTTGTATACGATACTTAAATGTTATTGCAGAAAAGGTAGTCTACAATGGAAGAGAGTTTGTTGGGTCTATTATAAATTATATGCATAGTTTGTAATGCTAGATCAAAGAAATATTTATCCCTAATAAGAAGAGGAAAATATTATTTTTATATTTTAGCATGAATAACTGATTTGTCTTTGTTCTTAGGTTACCCATCCAGCTGTCTGGTTTTATCAGCAGGGTTTGAGCTCACATTCCATTCTTGTCACTATTCATCAGGAAGATGACCAAGTACAAAGATGGTCTCGTAAAGAGTCTTCAGCACAACTCGTTTTTTCAGAATTTAATTTCAAGTTTCTTTCAGTTTATTTCCAAAGCACAAAGAAATTCACTATTCTTCTCAACAATCATTAGTTAGGAATATAAAGATCTCAACAACTTAATTTTTATATTTTATATTTTATCTTTTTTGTCTTGAAATTTATTATTTTTATAGTCCTATTAACATATTATTATACTGGAGAAGTTTCCATGGTGAAGCATTTATTTTAGATTTGTCTTTAGATATTCTATATTCTATTTTTACACTTTATATTGGTTAATTCGATAGTGACTTTCCATTGGTTTGTTCAGTGTGGAAAACAACAATCACAATCATAGCCATTACTTTTCCTTCAACCTAACACAACCAACATTTAGTGAAGGTTTACATAGATGGGTCTGCATGAGTTAGCTCGATGGCAAATGATGAAAAATACATGGAACACATATATAAATCAAAACAAAGTCAAATCCTTTACTCTATGTTTCCAACTCCACTTGAAAAAATGTGGGATTGCACAGGGTAACCCTTAACCCTTACCTATTAGATTTTCAAAAATGTAATTTATTTCAATATGGGATGACGAATCTTATGACATCTGATGCAAACTATAAATATAAATTTTAATTTATATCTCAATTGATAATTTTTACCCAACTAGACCAATTCAATGGCTAATAGTAGGAATAAATAACTTTATTGTACATCATTCAATTTATCTCACTAGGTCACAACTAGCAGTTGCCCCAAAGGTGCAAGTTATGTCACAAGGTGTGTTAATGTTTTGGTTGGGGAGGAGGAGGGAAGTGAAGAAAGTTCATAAATATAAAATAGTACTTTACTCGAAATTCATGACCACTAACCCCATGTCATCTCTTGTACATGAACTATTAAACAACAACAATTTAATATTTCACGTGGAGGTGATAGTTGAAAATGATGTGGCATGTTCCTTCATACGATGTGGTAATGCATTATACAATGAGTTGATGTTCCATTCCACATTGACCCTGAGCAATGGTGAATTGGTGGGAAAGGGTAAGAACATACAAAACATGAAAGCAATAAAATATTTCAAGGTGAGGTGGGTAGTGATGGTGAGAGGTGATGATAGGGTATTTCAGGTGATGGACTTGGAAAAGCCCAGCTAGACACATGTAAAGTTCAATGAAATGACACATAAGTCAATGTAAAAAGTAGCTTCTGT
Organism: Torreya grandis; assembly: GCA_037957365.1. Taxonomy (NCBI): domain Eukaryota; kingdom Viridiplantae; phylum Streptophyta; class Pinopsida; order Cupressales; family Taxaceae; genus Torreya; species Torreya grandis. The sequence goes on from JARHVA010005391.1 coordinate 1,169,173, forward strand.
AGACATCAAATTCCTAACACTTTTTGTGTTGAAATTGTCAATCTTACTCGAATTACACTCAAATGCACATTTTAGGTCAAAATTACTAAAACGTGCTAAATGGTTCGAAATTGTCATTTAAAAGTGTCAATTTAGACTAATGTGTTCCTAAATGAAGCAATCTACTTTATGTGATTCCTAACTTTGATCAATTCATTTTGATTCAAAATGACGATTTCACATTTGTGTACTTTGGATCACTCTTTTCTTCTAATTTGTTGGTACATGTCATGTACCTTTGCTATTTTGTGTTGGAAACATCATAAATACAAATATAGTTCCAATGCATCTAACATCACCTTTCAATTCTTCCCGAGTTAAATTACGACCTAGTAATATGACTTTCTAACCATTTTGATTAATTGAGGGCCAATTTTCAAATAATTGCACAAATATTAATTAATCTTGTTTAAGTCTAATTAATTCAAATCAAGAGGTTAAGTGGATTTTCCATGGAACTTGTTGAATACTTCATTAATGAAAATTGATTTCTAATATTTACATCATCAATTCAACTTGCCAAAATATCAAATATTTGTATTTGGTGGAGGACATAATCATGATTGACCTATGTCTCCCCCATGATTCTTTTCTCTAGATATTTATGGATGTAATTATAAATATTAGATTAATTCATGGCCACACATTTCAATCTTGAGATGGATGCTCATGGTTCATCTTGACCAATTTCAAAAATCTATTAATAGAAGGCCTCACACTACCAATTTTAAGCTTAAATTGTGTAAACTTATAATGCTAAAATCTCTACACAAGTCATTTGTGTTTTGATTATTGTGTTATTTGCATTTAGATTAGCTTTATTAATAGGAAAAATAGATAGCTTATAACATGAGCCTAGATTTTGTATAGAGTTCTTGAGGCAATGAATAAGTAAATAAGCCATTGTTGATAAAGACTACAGCTCTAGATCAAGCAGAGAACACGCTTGGAGCCACCTTTGAGTAATGGAGTCATTTGAGAAGGTAATGGTTGATTTATTTCTTTCATTTGTATCTTGTTATTATTAGAAACCCCTGCATGAATAGTTTGGCTTAATTTGTTTAGTTATTTATGCATTTATCTTTATTTTATTGACTAATACTTGACTAATCATTTATTTTAATCCACTCTATATTTTGGCACATTTAGGGGGACACAATTATGCACTCTACATATTTAAACAAAAACATATGTTAAAATAGATCTTATTTTTAATATGTTTACTATTTTTTCTAAATTTTTTATAGGTTGTTCTTAAGGTTTTCATCCTAATTATCTCAAAATTTAATTAAAATTTGATTTGTAGTTTATAAATTATGACTCTTTTAGTGACTGTCACTTTTTATTTTCTAATTTTCTGCTAAAAACGGCTAGTACAGAGCTAATAAATTTTTTGTTTACTTTTTTGAGCTAAATTTTTTCAGAGAAGTGCACCTTGGATTTATTAACACCCTATATAAATTTTGTGATAAACTAATTTTTATTTTAAAATTTATGCTTAAAATATTAACTACAAATTCTTATGTTTTATGTGTTCAGTTTTATTTGTTTTAACCTTCTAACTTGTTGTTTGCATGTTTCAAAGGTTTGATTTTCTTATAGATTTATTGAAAAAAAGAAATTGAGATTTTTTCTAACCATTTCCTAACCTAATGTGTTTATATTTTATGGTTTTACCTTCAAATTGATACGTCTAAGAACATACTTTTCAAGTTTGCTTGTTTCATTTGAAAAACTGCTTCAAAACTAAACTACATGTTGAGCATTTTCTTACAGGGTCTAGTTGAAAAGTGATACATTTTTTCTTAATTAAGTATTTTTAACCTCTTTTTATGTGATTAAAAATAATTAGGAACATTTCCATTTAATGCTTAATAAAAAAAAAATTGCTTGTTTGTATTGAATGTTTTTTTAGTTGTTCTTTAAAAAAATTTGCAACTTAAGGCCAAGGGGCCAAAGAACACTACCAAACATTTCAATTTAGTTCTTTAAAATCAAATTCACTTCAAAATTTTATTTTAAGTAAGTCATTTATCATTTTTTTCTTAGTTTAAATTTGTTTGAATAAAAAAGAAGTTGTGTGTGTGTACTATCCCACCATCCCCTATAGGGAACTTGTGGGATCAAAAGCATCATCTTCATTACAAATTGCTTTAATCTAAAGGCATAGAAGAGATGTTTTAAAGGCTCTCCCTAAGACCCGCATGGCTTGAGTGATCTAGAAACAACTTTAAGTCTCTTTTACTTAGTTTTTATTTCATTGTATTTTGGCTTGTAAGGGGGACTTCATTACTTCCCATAAGTTTTATAGGGAAGCATTGACCCAAGAATTCATAAAATAACATTTTATTCAACCCCTGTTTATAGGGGGTATATAAATTGGGATCACCCCATTGGGATGGTGGCTTGAGTGGTTAAACCATCTACAATCATTGAGACTAAGCCAGAGATGTATGATCGTGTTGGACATCACACTACATTGAGCAAGTGATAGATGTAGTGGTTGTAAAAAGGGCAAGACATTTTTATAATAAGTCATATGACACAGACCTAATTAACATGATTTATTCTCTTGCATGTTGACGTGAAATTTTTGTACATCTGATCCATCTAGAAATATTTGAAAACTTGCTAGTTCAATTAACCCCACTTTGCCACACTTTATCAATTTAGAGCTTAAGACAATTAGCTGATTTCTCTTTGTATTAGATTACTTGGTCTTGTTTTGGGTCAAAATTTTCTTGTTAACAAAACATCATAAATCAAGTACATTTTCCATAAATTTTTTGAACAAGGAGGTGTTACGTTGTCCAAGTTAAAATCAATCTTTTCTTTGTTCAAAATTATCATCTTAAACAATGTGTCATATCTTCTAAATTGGCACAATTATGTTGCCCATTTGAGTTTAGATAATTTTCCAAATTTTCTTAAAGTCCTTCATTGATAATTTAAATTTGAAATTGCACTTTTTTAAGTTTTAAAGATTGATGTGTTAAATTGGGTTCACCATTTCCACTTGACTTGTTTTAACTTGGGTTCAATTTCTCATTTGAATTAAGGGCCATTTATAGACTCATTATCACATTATCATCTTTGGTGGACTCAAGTCATCTTGCGTGTCACTCATGCTTCGAGTTCTAAAACACATTTTATACTACCATTCCTATTACCATGTGGTAGTGTTATGCTTCCCATTCGATTTTATCTTTATACTTAGGAATTTTTGCATGTTTCCACACCATGATTTTCTTGGTTCGCATTGTCTCCTTCCTAATCTGAAGGGCTTTCTTCTAGTTTTCTAGTAGTAACTCATCAAAGTTGAACTAGGTTTTATGATATTGACAAATCTCAAAAGATGTATGTTTTAGTCTACTAGTGACACTCTAGGCTTTTCGAGTTATCTTACCCTCTTCCAATTTATATGATTTCAACCCTACCCAAGGTTGAGTAATTTCGTGAACACATTCTTCTAATTGTGTGTGGTTCTAAATAACCCTCTTTTTATTGTCTCTTTGGTACATTAGTCACTTATTTAGAAGAAAGATCAAGTCTCATACCTTGTTTACACATTTATAAAACATTGATCCAAATTTAGTCAAACGTATAAGGTAAACCTCTCTAGGTGTGACCCAAAGGTTCACTCATAGAGGGGTTCCTCTTTCGGCCTTAGATATGAGAATGAGCACTTTTATGATGGACAAGACAATTCCATTATCTTTGAGTACATTCCTACAACTGTAGGATCTAAAGGGGATTATATGAAATATTAAGAGAACCAAGATGAAACCCTCCTTAGGTTGATAAAATATGGTGCTAGACTACCCTCGGATTTTCCTATGGAGAAATTTCACACTAGTTAGAGAAGGAAAACAACAATAGAAAGAGCAATCTTTTGCACAATCAAGCATACCTTCTTCCTCTAACAAAGGCAAAGAAATAATTATAGAGTCAAAACCAACTGATCAAGATCTTGTGAACAAGATTAAGAAAATAAGTCAACATTATACTGATCAACTTATCATGGACTTAACCGACTCTCTTGTAGCTACTTCAATCCACAAAGATGACTCTAAGGAACAAAGAAATATGATTGAACCTATGCAAAAAACGTTGATTTAGAACCCAATAACTGATGAAGGTATCTCAAATGAATAGAATAAAACACAAGAGGTTATGCAAAATGTTTCTTTAGACATGGAACACACATTCTTTAATCACCAAAAGCCTCTTATCACTTTAAAAACATAGAATCACAAATATTCAATTTGAATTGAGGAAATACCTAAAGACAATTTTGCTAGTTTGTTTCAACCAACATAAAAATTGGTAAATAGACCAAGGACTTCACAAAATCAACAAAGCACATAAAGTTCAAGGTAACATATTCTGAAGAATCAATGGCCTATTCACTCAACTCTAGGAGGAAATCAAAACCAAGTCACAAAATGTAGGGTGTACATCCCTCACAAATCCATGCAATAACAGGGGCACATTCCACCCTAACGAAAACAACAAGGGCACACTCCACCTTAGAAACAATAGAAATAGGAGCACATTCCACCCCAAAAAAACTATATTCCACCCATGAATGCACCAAACATGCAAGAGTGGAACTCCATGAAGGAGATTGTGTCAGGTTTGGGGATTGAAAATAGGATCAGAAGGTACAAATTTGATGAGATATGTCCCTATTTGTTTGATTTAAGCATTCCTTTAGTCCCCTTTCCACATCATTTTGAGGCACCCAAATTTGATATATACAAAGGAAAGGGTGACCCACGTTAACATATCTAGGCTTTTTTTGTATTATCCCAAGAGGTTGCTTACATTAGCATGTTCCTACTTCGATTATTTTGTGAAGTCTAATGGGACAAGCTTTAGCTTATGCTAACTCATTTGAGGAGATCATAGACAAGGGTGTACAAATTGAGAAGGATCTTATTTCCAAGGGTCTTGTTAAGATCTTTGCGTAGGGTCAAACATCAAATCAAACCCCACTTGATAATCACATAGTTATGCAAGATAAACCTAAAGGATTTAACAAGAATAAGAACATGGTTGGAAATGGGGTGACTGAAACAATGCATGTATAAATAATGCAAGATCCGTCAACCTTAAATGTACAATTAGCTCCCCTAATCCACCACCTAACTTACAAAGATAGCCTCCATAGAAAGAAAACCATGGTATTTTTAGGGTCTCTATCAAATTAGGAGAACCAATCAAAATAGTATTCTAAAAACTTGTAGTAGCTCACTTGATTATATGGCCAATACCAAGGCCATTTCCTCATGATCAATAGAAACTAGATTGGTATAAATAAAATTAATGGTGAAACTTTCATCATGTTGTGGGTCATGGTGTTTATCGTTATGTCCAATTATGACATATTATTGAAGATCTCATTGAGAGAGGTGAAGTTATGATTAAACTGGCCCCTAATCAGGACACAAGTTAGGATATGGGAATCACAAGGATCCTTTTCCTCAACATAATAAATTTCCACCAAGGAACAATCAAAACCAAGGATAGAGGTAGCATTAGAACCAAAATCAAGGTTAGAATAATAATCAACGTGAGAATAATCATGATCATAATACCTATACTAATAATGTGGGTTACAACAATGCACCTTACGACTATAACATTACTATGGGATGCATTTATACAACCCATATTTATACTATTACTATTAAATCACATTAACCATCTCGTGCTCTTCATAGTATGGGACCCATAATTATAGGATCAGCATCCTCTCTCTAGTAATACCACATTGAGTTCACACAATTTTGTTGTAACTCCATTTGCACAAGTTACTATTTTTGTATAATAGCCTCCTAATTATAATGGCTCCTTGTCGACTTAAAATTGCAGTATTGAAACTAGATGCCTGTGAGTCACCCTCTAAGGCCCTTTGCCTTCATATTCTAATTATATTGGCTCCCCATCACCTCTAGGATGTGCAATCACAACTATATTCTCATGAGTTACTCTTCAAGGCCTTTCACCTACTTATTCCATAGAACCTAATGTGAACATTGCACCAACGAATCTAAATTTGACTACTATCCAATTAAATCCAAGCCATCTCATCCCAATGTTGAAAAGCCTTATAGTCTATCAGACCAATTGATCAAAACCCTTGCATAGATTTCCATCTTGGATGTCTTGTAGACATCTAAAGTCCTTAAAACTATTCTGAACAATATTTTACAAAAATCCAATGTTCCTGATGATATAAACCTTGAACAATTTTAGAACCTTATGGGACATCTATCTTCATTTCATTAAGTGATGTTTGATCAAAAATATATGTCTACACTTGGACCTCGCCACAATAACCCACTATACATTGAATTGATCATTGAAAACCATAAGATCAAGCAGGTTTTTATAGATAATGGTTCAAGGATGAACATCATATCTGTTAATTTGGTAAAAATATTGGGATACACTGTGAAATAAATTCAACCAGATATAATCATTATCAAGGCTTACAACAACACCAAAAAGGAGTCTGTATGTACTATTTAGTTGCCAATCATTTTTGGGTCTATTTCACATCATACATTGCTTCATATTATGGATATTGAATTACATTATAACATACTCCTTGGTCATCCTTGGATCCATGACATACAAGCCATTCCTTCCACCCTGCATCAATGCCTTAAGTTTCCCCATGATGGGATTGAGGTTACTATTTTCACAGACCAAGAGCCTTAGGAATATTGAAAACATCTTGAGGCCCAATTCCACAATTATAACTATTATCTAGGTTTTGAGTTTGTTATGAAGAAGAATAAGACTATAGTTTCACATCTACCTCTATCTAATTATATCAACCCTAGTGATCTTGCTTCCACTTTGACTAATCCATTTCCTATAGCTCTTGTGAATCAGGTTATTATTAAAGATGTGGCATTTCCACGTATAGTCTTAATGATTCCTTCCATGTTGTAAAGTTTCCTATAACTCCAAAAACATTTGGTAAGCCTAAACCTTCAAAGATTCCTAACAAACCCACAATGATTTGGTAACTAAAGAAGAAACAACAAAAACCACCTGTGGTTTTTGTACCTACTATCATGCCAAAGAAATATCAAGAGGCTTTTACCAAGGGAGATTGGTTATATTCTAAGGGCCTTGCTAATTGCTTTTATAATCCAAAGTATCCTATCCCTAATTTGATAATGGATCATCTTGATTATATAGGAAAAGGCCTTGGCTCATGAACGTAATTAATCTCATAATCCTTATCATCTAGAGTACCTAATTTGAATCATGGTCTTAGATTTGTACTTCCTGAGGGTGACCTTATAACTTTTGATAGTGATTCTTCTAAATCAACTAGCGATGAGACTCCTGGCAGTGACTCAACATCCCATTATAGAATTTTTGATGAGATTGTTGACACAAACCTATTTGATTAATATTTCATTTTAGCCTTAACCATTAGAGCTTCCCATCCTGAAGCAAGAACCTGTTCTATTGGTGCTTCCCCTCATAAAGTAGAATATTATATTTTTACCATTGGAGCTTCCCATCTTAAAGAAAACCCTCATTGTTCCATATGCCTTTGCCATCCCAAACTCATTGATTGGGACCAATAAAATTAGGTCATATGCCTTGATGAGTTTTAGAATAAATAATCACTTGTAGAATACATGGGCCTAAGAGATGGATTTCCCATTGGTGATCATAAACAAGGATTTTATTTTTCATTAGACCCTTCTACCAAATTTTGAGAGTAGGAAAAATTTATTGGTCATAATAAAAGATAAACATCGAGATCTTCAAGTGAAAACCTCTTTGAGGCACTCATCAATCAAGGAAAAAGTAAATAAAAAGACAAGCCTTCAAGTCAAAACCTATTTTAGGCACTCTTAGGAAAGAAAGTTTTCTCATCCCCTCAAGACCTAGAAGGTCCATCTAGCCCAAGTTATATATCTAGTACAAGCATCTCTTCAGAACAACAACAAATGTTTAAGAATCTTATTCTTGAGTTTCTAGAGGTTTTTGCTACTTGGTCTTTACCAGAGATGGTAGATTTTGATTCATCATACTATCCATAACTTTTTGAGGAATAGTAAGAATATGTGACAGAAGAAGATAATCATGATCATACCTTGCCTACAATTCTATAAGATAGATCCACCCTCCTTGTGGAAAACATGATAGAAGTGAACCTGAGAACTATGATGATCCCAAAATTATTTATCTTGGAGCTTCTCTTACTAAAGTAGAATATGAAAAAATTATATCCCTCCTAAGGGATTATATTGACATCTTTGCATGGGCATATTCTAACATGTTGGGATTGGACCCAAACTTAGTTGTGCATCACTTGTTGCCCATCTTGATGCTAAACCAATCAAGTATAAATTAAGGAAGATGCATCCATGCATCACCCTATTGGTTAAAGTAGGACTAGAAAAGTTATTAGGAGCAGGCCTTATTAGGCCATTGGATTACTCTGAATGGATCTCCAACATAGTCCCAGTGAATAAAAAGACTCTAGGTATACCTATTTATATTGATTTTAGAGATATCAACAAAGCATGCTGCAAATATGATTTTCCTATACCCAACATCATCATGATTGACGACTCAACTGATGGGTAGGAGATGCTATCATTAATGGATGTATTTTATGGATACAATCAGATCAAGATAGGCCAAGAAGATCAATACAAGATTGTGTTCACAACTCTATGGGAAACATTCTATTACCAAGTCATGTCATTTGGATTGAAGAATGTTGGAGCCACATATCAACGTGTCATGATTGTCATCTTCCATGACATGATGCATGATATTGTTGAGGACTATGTTGATGATATACTAAGAAAATTAATAACAAGGGCTGGAGATCGTAATGTTCTACAAAGAATCTTTGAGAGGCTTAGTGAATATAAAGTTTAATTAAATCCTAAGAAATGTGTCTTTGGAGTCAGATCAGGTAAATTTATAGGTTTAATTATATCACAAAAAGGTATTGAAGTCAACCCTGCCAAGGTCAAGGCCATTGTGGAGATGTCTCCACCAAAAATCTTAAATAGTTGTGAAGCTTGTAAGGAAAGATCCAATCTATATGTAGGTTCATTTATCAATTGGCAAATAAGTGCCACCCATTTACCCACCTTTTGAAGAAAGGGGTAACTTTTGATGGGATGAATATTGTTAGATAGAATTTGCAAAACTCAAGACATGTTTGGCCAATATGTCAGTCTTGAGACTTCTAACACCTAGAAGACCATTGTTTCTTTACATATTAGTGATAGAGCATGCACTGGGGGAAATTTTAGTCCAACATGATGATCAAGGTAAAGAACATGCAATATATTATCTAAGTTGTACTTGTGAGTTTGACATTGAGTACTAGAATCAAAAGGCAATCAAAGGGCAAGTAATTGCTGACCATGGTTTCACCTTGCGATACAATAGGATATTCAGAGCTTGAAGGTCTATGGTGATTACCAATTAATCATCAATCAGACCACTAATCAGTATCAAACTAGAGATGATAAGCTTGTCCCTTACAAGCAAATTTTTGATAATCTCAAAGGTCATTTTAAATCCCTATAGTTTGAACAAATTCTAAGAACAACTAATAGATCAACTGATCCAATGGAAATAATTGGTTCCATGATATAGATTGATGGCAAATTTAAAGAGTATCAGTTCTTGATTAAAAATCTTCTTCAGCCTACACATGTTATACTTGATTTAGAAAGGGTATGTACCATTATTTGTCTTAATCCCCCACCTGAATTACACTGGTTCCAAGAATTTTATAACTATTTACATGATCACATTTTCTTAGCTAACCTATCCAATAGTCAATAGAAAGTCTTCCATCACTGTTTATCATGTTATACCCTCTTAGGAGACACATTTTAATGTAAATTCTATGATGGAAGTCTTCTTTGTTGTCTATCTTTGAGAGAATCCAAGCAAGCGCTAAGGGAGGTTCATGAAGGAGTGTGTGGCACCCACACTAATGATGTATTATTAGCAAAGAAGCTCCTTAGAATAAGATATTATTGGCCAAAAATGGAGACTGATGCTTGCAATTATGTAAGGAAATGTGTTCCTTGTCAACAACATGGAAATTTGATACACGCACCTTCTTTACCACTATAACCTATCAAAACACCATGGCTATTCTTAGCATGGGGCCTCGATCTCATCAAAAAAATAAATGTAATATTTTTAGGTGGCCATAAGCATATCTTGGTTTCTAATAAGTATTTTACTAAGTGGATTAAGGCCATTTCTCTCACTTATGTCATCAGGAAGAAAATTATCAAATTCATCCATTACCATATCATCTGTTAATATGGCATCCCTGTCTATATTATATTTGATAATGGAAGATCCTTTGTAAACCAAGATGTAAAATTTCTTTGTACAAAATTCAAGATCAATAAAAAAAATCAACTCCATATAACCTGCAAGGTAACATTTAAGTTGAGGCATCAAACAAAACCATTGTATCCATTTTAAAGAAGATTGTTAATGATGTTGGTTGTAATTATCACTTGAAAATATTTCTTACCCTTTGGGCTTATAGAACTAGCCATCAAAACCCAATAGGAGCCACTCCATACTCCCTTGTCTATGGCACAAAAGCTATTATCTTGATTGAGATTGAGTTGTCATCCTTGCGAGTATCACTGGAGCATATTGAATATGATGAGGACTACACATTCTCAAGGATGTAATAACTATAAATTATTGATGGCAAGCATTTAAATACCCTAAAAAACTTGTAAGCCTATCAAAATAGATTATGGAGAAGCTACAACAAGCACATTATCCCTCAGGAGTTTGATATTAGTGATTTGGTCATAAAACATAACTAGAAGAAAACAAATTCTAAATGCAAGAAGAAATGTAAGTTTCAACCTAATTGGTTGGGATTATTTTTTATTATGGCAAACTATGGATCAGGGGCATATTGACTGACTAAACCCACTAGTGAAGAAATTACAAAACCCATAAACATTGTGCACCTTAAGAGATTCTATGCATGAACAGCTTCGAACCATCATCTACAAGATCCCTTACTTGGGGGAAACTTGTGCCAAAGTATTTTATCCTACCATTTTGTACTAATTTAGACCAATCTCACATGAACCCTATTACTTTCATGACTCTAGACAGTGAACACTTTTAGACCGTTGGTACTCTAAACACATTTTATCCTACCTTATGCTATTCTCTTTGGGAACCATATTCTTTTGTTATATCTTAGGCTTGTTGTAATTTGAACACTTTTATCCCTCGACCAATTATGATCTTTGATCATGTCTCATCAGCATTATGAACACCTTCAATGCCAATTATACAAAGTAGTTCAATAAAAATAGTATTTTATAGATTTTTCTATAGACAAGTGAATAAGAACATCTTCTCAGCTCAGAATCTACCGACCACATGGTTCTTCAAATTAATTTTGCATTGTACACCATTCTATATTACATTTTCATCTCTTTGGTGAACATTGTTTTTATCTTTTTAGGATCCTCTCTCTCATTGATTTATGAGCACATGTCATTGTATCCAACTTTAGCTATTATTAAAACTCTTAGTTAGTTCCTTGGTCCATTATTTATATCCATGAAGTTTGTTGCAGCTGGATTAATTTTTTTATTAGAACTTCTACTCTCAGATGAGCATCTCCTTGACTAGATAGTCCCACATTGTACACATTTTATCCCAAAAACACCAAAAACATTAGAAATAATTTAAAAATACCAAAAACATTAGATAACTGATCTATAAAAGAACAAAAATATTTTCTTATGCTTTTTTACATTCTTATCCTTACACTCTTTCCATTTTGTTATCATTTTATCCTACTAAATTTTTGCTATGTAAGTCATCTTGTTCTATGCACTTGCTATTTTGCAAGATTATTTTCTCTCATCCCACTACCTTGCCATTTTGCAAGACCAATCTTATTTGTCAAATATTCCCTTTTCTTCTACAATATTTCTCATATGTTTTTTATTATCATGTTTTTATTCTATCCCACTTCCTGGGAGAATTAGATTTAGCCTAAAGTTCATATTGGAACATGTGTCTAAAGAACAATGTATGTAGCATCCACTTATCTTATATATCTAGAGTCAGCTCGACCAAACCCCTCATTTTCTTCTCTTCCCCCTTTTCTTCTATCATTTTTCCTCTTTAATTATGGAATAAATTTTGTGTCATTTTTTTTTATTCCATTGTGGTGGCAAGTAATGCCTCTATCACACATGCATGAACAATTGTCTTTGAACCACACTAACTTGGTTTTTTTTTGTGTGTGTTTATTTAAGTTTTCTTGGTATTTTGTTGTGCTTTCACACCTATCCTTTTATTTATTTTCCTTTTCTCCTTTTTTTTAACTTTTTGTCTCATTTTGGTCTTGTGTTTCCCTGGATCTTTTTGTTTATCTCTTTTTCATTTCAAAACGTCTTAATGATTCACATGGATCTTGATTATTTATATCTTGATCTTATGTTGTTAAGTTGTTCTTCAACCATTTTATTTATTTTATTGTTGTTGGTGTCTTATTTTTTGTTTAATTTTGGTTTTCTCTTTTGTGTTCAAGAACATCTTGATGGACCACATAGATCTTGATTATTCATATCTTGATCCTATGTCATTAAGATGTTCTTGTTTTTCGTTTTTAAACATTCTTGTTCCTCCTTAAGTCTTGATTTTTCATATCTTGATTTAAAGCTATGTTAATTTATGTTTATCTTTTTCTTTGCCTTTGCTTTTTTTTTTTAAATGTAAATAGTTGTGACTCTAGTTCTATTCATTGTTCACCATTATCCTTAGTCATAGGTATTCACATTTGAACTGACTCTACACATTTTAAATTCCATGTCATTATGAGTTATTCATAATTATGATGCCTAATTTATTTTTTTATAGCAAGAACTTTGTGCTCTAGACTCATGTTTTAACATCAACATAGCTCTGATGAATAAATCTCAAGAACACTATGCATAAATTAGGCTCAATATGTTTATCACTTGACTCTATGCTTAGACATGTATCTCTTCACATACATCATGAGTCTAATCAATCTCTTGGTTAGTTTTCATCATCCCTCATTCCATTCTCTCCTACTTTTGGGTGAACTACATTGGCCTAAAGTTCATGTTAGAGTTTACATCCATGGAAATATGTAGGCAATGTCCACTTATCTTATACATCTAGAGTCAGCTCAGCCACCTTCCTTCTTTTTCCATCTCTTTCAGCACTTTGTGCATTCTTGTATGCCTAGTTTTTTGTGGCTCTATTAGCCATTCTACCATCGCATCTATGTTTGTGCCAACTCATTTTAATATATGAAATAGGTTATATACTTGAGCTAACTACTTGCCAATTTACCCATGCTAGGGCAACATATCTAATCCTATCATAAGAATCAAATAAGCCATATAGGGGCAAACCATTATTTATTCTTTATCAATGATCAAAATTAGCCCTATTGGGGCATAATTGTCTTATCACAGTCAAATATGCTCCACTGGGGCACTTCTTATTATTATCTTTGTGGAGACCACATTCACCTTTTCCTATAATTCCATGCTTTCCACACATTTTCCCACGATGCTAATGTTTTAGTGTGTAACTTGTCTCAAGATTAATCAATGCCATAAGTGTACAACTTGCACTTTCAATTTGGGTGCATTTAAAGTGTGTCCCTTACATTTATGGATTGAATCCTTCCCATTCCCCCCATCTTTGGGGCCCATTATACCTATAATTATATTTTGATGATTTATTGTAACCACGTGTGCAAGCATTAGCTCATCTGGATGTGATCTATTCCATGGGTTAATCTCTCACTTTCCCTCTCTTTTTGAGAGTCCATGCTTCTCTTTCATCCTAATATGTCCTCTTGAGGAGCATCATGGGTCATTTTTATTTTCTTATTAACAACTCTTTTCTATAAAAAGATGTTGCTTCACTTGAATGTCTCATTATGCCTTCTAAAATAGGGGCAAAATGTTAATATCCAATTCCTAACACTTTTTGTGTTGAAATTATTAATCTTACTCGAATTGCACTCAAATTCACATTTTAGGTCAAAATCACTAAAACATGCTAAATGGTTAAAAATTGTCATTTACAAGTGTTGATTTAGGCTAAAGTAACCCTAAATGGGGCAATACATTTTATGTGATTCCTAACTTTGATCAATTTATTTTGAATCAAAATAACGATTTCACCTTTTGAGCTATGAATCAATCTTTTCTTCTAATTCATTAGTACACATCATGTACCTTTGTTATTTTATGTTGGAGACATCCTAAATGGGAATATGGTTCTAATTCATTTAACATCACCTTTCAATTCTTCTCGAGTCAAATTACAACCCAATAATATGACTTTCTGAACATTTTGATTAATTGAGGGCCAACTTTAAAGAATTACACAAATATGAATTAATCTTGTTTAAGGATAATTAATTCAAATCAAGAGCTTAAGTGGTTTTTTCATGGAACTTGAATATTTCATTAATATAAATTGATTTCTAATATTTGCATCATCAATTCAACTTGAAAAAATATCAAACAAATATCTGAATTTGGTAGAGAATAATCATGATTGACCTATGTCTCCCCCATGCCTCTTTCCTCTAGATATTTATGAAGCTATTTATGGATGTAATAAAAAATATTAGATTAATTCATGGCAACACATCTCAATATTGAGATGGATGATCATGGTTGATCCTGATCAATCCCAAAAATCTATAAATAGAAGGCCTCATAGTACTATTTATAATCTTAAATTGTGTAAACTTATAATGCTAAAATCTCTCTAGAAGTCATTTGTGTTTTTATTATTGTGTTATTTGCATTTGGATTAGCTTCATTGATATGAAAAATAGAGATTGTATATCATGAGCCTAGATTTTTCATAGAGTTCTTGAGACAATAGAGGAGCCAAGAAGCCATTGTTGACAAAGACTAGAGCTCTAGATCAAGGGGAGAACACGCTTGGAGCTGCCTTTGAGTAATGGATTCATTTAGTAAGGTAATGGTTTATTTCTTTCTTTCATTTCTATCTTGTTATCATTATCAACCCCTGCATGAATAGTTTGGCTTGATTTGTTTAATTTTTTATGTATTTCTCTTTATTTTATTGACTAATGCTTAACTAATAATTTATTGTAATCCACTCTAAAGCTTCCACCAAACTATTTCAGTTACCCAATACATGATTGAAATGAGTGGTGTCTCCATGAACACATATATCTCTTTACGTTTTAGTAAAATGATATTTTATAATGTAATGTGTGTAAAGGAGTGTACTAATATGAATGAATTAGAAAATTATTTATGAGTAATATTCTTCATTATTGTTACACATATATTATTATTAATTTAGGTGGATTTAATTTCCCTGGTCTCCATGCAAACATAGTTATTTTAAATATATTGTTATAGAATATAGATGCTTCCATGTGTACTCCAACTATCGTAAATTTGATGGTTTTATCCTCTCAACAATGAATTTCACACCCCTTCATTCTAGGTCTCGAATCTAATCCTAGATCAACACATGATGGCCTGTTGAACTACCATAATAATAGTATGTAATAGTGTTATGATAATATATACGATTAGTCATTATACATATATGGTTTATATAATAAATTGATATATAATATTTAATATAAGATATTATATTAAATTAAAATAATAATATTATATATACACACACACACATATATATGTATGCATGTATGCATGTGCACGCATGTGCACGCACGCACGCGCGCGCGCACGCGCGCGCGCACACACACACACACACACACACACACACACACACACACACACACACACACACACACACACACACACACACACACACACACACACACACACACACACACACATTTGTATGTATATATGTATGTCTATATTTTTTTGCAAGTTACAAACCCCTTTCAAATGGGCATTTCTCATGTGAATCCAAATGTTACCTTGAACACATGCATGTGTGCATACGTATATGTGTATGTGTGTATATTGTTTTACATGCTGCAGATCCCTTTGCAATGGGCATTGGTCATGTGAATATAAATTTTTCCATGGATCTAAGTTTGATGTACAATATGGGCCCCTTAGTGTATAATCTTACCTTAAATACCTTATCAATGTTCCTCACCATCACCACTCAAATCACCTTGATATATTTCACTATTTGCATGTTCGATATGACCTTGCCCTTTCTTCTAGAGATCTGAGTATGGTATTTTTGTATGTTCTTAAGCCTAATGTAATTTCTCTACGTATAATTATATTAGCATCATGAATGAATGGAAGCTACAAGTTATCCTTTGGGACCTCAATGTCTTGTCCCAATATCAGTGACATTACATCATTGATTCAAGATGGACATGAGATGTGGAGCTATACTACAATTAAATCAACTATCATGATGTCTTTGTCCACCCTTAATGATAAAAAAAAATCCAATAGAATATGTAACCATCTTACAAGCTGTGAACCCCTTTGCAATGGGTATTGGTCATGTAAATCTATCAATTACCCTAAATCTATGGTTATTTTATAATATTATCCCATTGGTGTATGAAATCACCTACAATACCTTTTCATTGGGCCCCTCACCATCACTACTAAGCTCACCTTAAAATATTTCACAATTTACATGATTTGTATGGCCTTGCCCTTTCTTCAAGGGGTGTGAGTATGAAATTAATGTATTTTCTTAAGATTGGTGTAATTTCTCTAGTTTTTTATATTTTCATAACTTGAATTAAGAGAAGGTAAAAAATACACTCTCAAACCTCAATGTCTTGTCCCTGCATCATAGAAGTGCAGTGTTGATTTAAGCTACACATAAGATGTGGATCCATTTCATAACCAAATCATCTCTCATGACATCTTTTCCAACCCTTGATAATAAAAAATACCAATAAAATATGCTATCACCTTATAAGTTGCAAACCCCTTTATTATGGGTGAAAGTTATGTAGATTCAGATAACTATGTTAAATCTAACCTAAGTGTACAATATCATCCCTTTGGTATATTATACTAAATATAATAAATGTTTCAACATATTGGCATCATGGATGAATGAAAGCTACAATATACATTCTAGGACCTCAATGTTTTGTCCTAGCATTAATGACATTGCATCTTTGCTTTGTTCTACAATGAGATGTGGAGCATACAATAATCAAAGAATCTCTCATGACTTCCATGCCCACCCTTGATAATATAAAATGTCAAATAAAATATGTTGTCATATTACAAGCTTTAGACCCCCTTGCAATGGTTTTTGGTTATGTGAATCCAATAGTTACCCTAAATTTAAGGCTAGTGTATGATATGGCTCCTCTAGTGTACAATATCACCTAAAAAAACCTATCATTATCCCTCACCATCACAACTTAGCTCACCTTGAAGTCTTCACAATTTTCATTTTATATATGGCCTTGTCATTTTCTCCAAAATTCTAAGTATGAAATTTATGTGTTTTGGTAAGCCTAATGTAATTACTATAAGTATCAATATATTGCTATCATGGATGAAAGGAAGCTACAAGATAGACTCTAAGACCTCATTGTCTTGTCCCAGCATCATCAACATTATATTTTTGAATTGAGTTGTATATGAGATGTGAAGCTCTATTGTAATCAAATCATCTCTCATAATTTCCTCATCCACCCTTGAAAATAGAAAACATCTAATCAAATATTTCTCTACCTTACAAGTTGTGTAACACTTCACAATGGATGTTGGTCATGTAGATTCAAAAACTACCTTGAATTTGGAGTTGGTGTATGATATGGTCCCATTGGTGTATGATATCCTCTAAAATACCTTGTAATTATCCCTCACCATTACCACATAGCTAACCTTGAAATCTTTCACTATTTGTATGTTTTGTATGGCTTTACCCTTTATTCAAGGGGTCTGAGTATGGAATTTTCATATGTACTTAACAAGTTGATGTAATTTATCTAGGTCAATATATTTTTAGCATGTATTAATGAAATCTACAAGATAAACTATAGGACCTCTATGTCTTGTCCTTGCATCAATAATAGTTTAATGTACTACACATTAGATGTGGAACAATATCAAAATAAAATCAGCTCTCATGATGTCCTTGTCCACCCTTTACCAATCAAATATACCACCACCCTATAAGTTGCATACCCCTTATCTATAGGTGAAATTCATGTAAATATAAATAATGGTAAATCCGCATCATTATGTGATATGGGTTCTCTAGTGTATAATAATAAATATAATATAATATAATGTAGGGAACCCTATATTATGTAGTTATTAAATATTATAATAATATTGATAAATAAACATCAATAAAATGGAATAATTTTTTAGTGAACATTTATTCTTATAATCCTAAAGAATTGTAGACACTAAAATCTGATTTATGTAGTAATCTAATCTTGGGGTGGATGCAAGATAATGGGGCGGGGGGCGAGAGGGGGGGCGGGGGGGGGGAAGTGGGGTATAAAGAGACACCTTTTTTGGAAAATAACAATAGTTGAACTTGGAGGGAATGTTAGAGACACTTTGGAAAGGAATTTAACAATGACATAAAAACATGAATTATGGTATTTTGAATTTAGTTTCTAAATATATATATTTTTATAATACTTAGATGATAAAAGTGTGCAAAATAGATGCATTTATGATAATATGTTAGTCAGTTTTGTAAAAAGATAAGGAGAGTGCATGTGTATGAACACACCTTTTTTAGTAAACGATTGAATTTTTGTATGAAATTTCATATATAGATAGGTGAAATGTCAAATATTTTTGATAATATTTTTTATTAATTTTTTAGTATATATATAATTTTTAAATAATTTTGTAAGTCAAGAAAGCTAAAAAATTGAAATTTCAAGTGTACGAATATAAATTTTTGACCTTAACTTCATGAAAATCATTTTTTTAAAGCATAGTTGACAATGTGTAGATTTTTGACATAAGTTTTATAAACTTTTGATTAATATTTGAAAAATTATAAGGGAATTTGTTATGATATGTATATAGTCCATAATGAGGTATGCTATGTATAAATTAAGTAATAAATATAAATAATATTCTAACATTAAAAAAAAAAAACTAAATTCTAAAATTACACTTTATCCTCTATAAACCCATATATTTTTTTCAAAAAATAATAAAATCTACCTGATTAGATGTGTCAAAAAAGATTAAAAAGACTCCTAATTTTTCTATAAACTAGGTGGGCTACTCCATACCCAATTTCAAGATAGGTTTAGACATCTCCAAGCTTGTACCCAAAGCAAATTTGGAGGGAAAACACAAAAAGATATTGAAATTTTGAAAGGGCATATGCCCTCTGTAAATGGCATATGCCCTATGCTGAGGACACACACCCTTTTCAAAATGCATACATCCTATGCAAAGGATACACACCCTATGTAAAGGATACACACCCTTTGCAAAGGGAATGCATCCTTTTCATAGGGTATGCATCCTTTGCATAGGGAATTTGTCCTTTGCATAGGGTGTGCATCCTTTGCATAGGATGTATGCCCTTTGTAAAGGATGTACGCCCTTAAAAAGGCATGCATTTTTTTATTTTTTGCAATTAGATTTAAGAAGGCCATGCATTTTTGTTTTTGTTTTGAAATTGTAGGGTGTTTTTTTTTGCAAGCATATATTTATTAAAATAAATTTTAAGTATAATTTTATATTAAATTTATACTTTAAATTTATTTTACTAAATATAACAAATTAGGGCCACTCAACATCTTTTGAAATTGATTACAGAGATATAATAGTTACCATTTATAAGTTAGCTTTTCAAATTCCATTCTAGTCTACACTTATTTTTTGAAATTTCAAGATCAAAAGATAGAATGATAAATGAAGTTACAAATCATGTTATGTATGTAATAGATTTGTACCATTGATTATGTCCCATGTTTTACCTAATTGAATATGCCCTACCTACTTTAACTATTTGAGTATGCCCTACCTGATTGAATACCTGAGCTTGAAGGTGGATTTTTAAAAAAATTGTGAGTTTTTGATGCAGAGGGTTCACAAACAATCTCTCTCTTTTTCTTATTCAATACACATTTCCCTAGTAATGGCTTATTATTTCTTTGGTAGTGGTTCTCTTATTCACTCTTCATGCAAGGTTATTATGTGCACCTAAATGTTTTATGGATCTTGATAATTTAAACATGATCTCTCTCATCATATTGGACTATTCATACTTCTTATATGCTTCTCAAAGCAACAATTTGCCTCATACACTTCTTTTCATACCTTAGGACCTAGCCTTGTAGCCTTTTTTCTCCTTTTAAATTGGTACGGTCTCATACATATTCAAAGTAAGTAACCAAAACCTTTTGATGACACATTCTATCATCTTCCTCCTAAATACAAAATTTCAAGCTTGACCTCATTGTTTTGGCCATTTTGTTTAGCCTTTTTAAGCCACTATTAATTTCTATTAGGTCTGGTTATACTCTAAATTCACATAGTCAACTATGTATGTATGAAGATGTACATTATCCTCTCCAAACCTACCAAATATGTTAGCACATGAAAAAATGCAACTAATATCAAAAAATGGGCCTAGTTTACCAATAGAAGCAAATTTAAATCTTGTTTTTGTAAAGAAACCCTAACTACAGTGATTACATGGTCAAGACAACCCAAGAGCATTAAAATGGTGGTTTTATGGACTAGAAGCAAATTATTTAACTTTTAAAATGTTTTAAAACTTTTCTTCAACATGATACACATAAACAAAGAATTAATATCTCATAAACACATCCCTTTTCTCCTTTCCTACTTAATTTTCCATTTCATTGTACATACAAGGTAAGTTTGTAGCGTTTATAAAGACTATCTAAAAAATCTTATGTTTTAAAAATGATTTTCAAATGCCTCTGACCATTGAATTACCTCTATAAAAATTCCATCCAACTCATAGAATCTCCAAGATTCAACTTAACACTTTTACTGGTATCTTTTAACTCTTCCCTATCTTGGGTTGTGTATGCACTTTCTCAGTCTATCTATAATTGATTATAGTTCCCTTACCAATCCTTAAAATAACCAAGAAAATATGTTTATATTAATTTTATATAACTTGATACAACTACTTGGGATTAAATTAAAAGTATACTTACGTTCTTGATGTGTTCTTTTTCTTACATTCATTTCAAATAGTCATACTTTGACTAGCACATAAGGGACAAGGTCTGTGGTTTTTTTTCACACATTAGAATTTCCTTTTTTTTGTTCTTTGGAGTCGTTTTCCTATAAAATTACTATGTTCACATGTCCATAAACATTACACAAATTTTCTCTCAAACAAAGTACTTTAATCAAATGGATTTAAACTTAGTATATAGTATATGAAGAAAGTTAGGGTCTACACCTTTATTTCTTATGAGGAACTATGAAATTAGTCTATCAAATGCATGAAGCTTTTAACCAAAAGCATATATCAACTTACGCAACCATCAAGACACCTTTATTGGTTATTTTTAAATACACTAATATACATAGAGATAAACTACCATATAATCACATAAACAAGGTTTATATTGTTTCCTGCAGATATTCCTTACTCAAAATGCCAATGGAAATAGGGTTTATAACTTTTTAAAAAATAAATAAATAAAACCTTTTTATTCATTATCTTTTTCTCAACACATACAATTCATGATATACCATGACTTTTCCTATACACACCCTTTCATACATATCTCCATTGTTCATTGTGCTCTCTCTAATCTCTCCCTCGAGAGCCTCACACTCTATATTCTCCCTACATACCATCTAGACTCTTAAAACATGACTTTACAAATGTTTCTTGATTCAAAAAAATTCCAACAATCTCTAAACCCATGTAGGGCGATGGACATAACATTTATCGCCTCACTCCTTAACTTGACTTAGCATAAACTTCTCATAATAACACAATTATATTATCCCCCTATGTCTTTTAAGACTCCCTCATATAACTTGATCCCTTACATTCCCGTTTAGACCTCAAACACATTATCATTCCATCTTTACAAATTTTAATTTTAAAATGAATAAAAAGGTGAGAAACTCTTTAAAATACTCTAATTCAAATCTTGGACTCTTATAAGACTCCTAACCTAGACTCCACACTTTCTATGATCTCAAATCAATAAAATGAATCAAAAGTGGGTTATTTTAATAAGCCTTAGAGATGCCCCTGCATCAATTTTTCAATCAATGGGTCTATCAATATGCATAAATTAATTCCCTATATGATGTAACTTATAACATACCTATAGTCATGGTATGATCACTCATATATGACATCTATCACATACCTAATACATATATGTATGCATTTACTCATACATGACATCTACCTAAAGTCATTATATGATAACTTATACTAGACATGAATGTAGCTAATCACCCTAATAGACTCCATTAAAAATATAATAAATCTAAACACCATTCCAATTAATTTTAAAAAGATACTATTCACTCTAAAATAAATGTCAGATAAATGGTTAATCCATGCATTCTTCAATTCTAATCTCATGCATTACTCCAAAGTCACATAGAATAAAGTCATATTCCAGCACTCCAAATTCACATAAGACACTCCCTCATTAACCCTAATCATCCCTAATCACTCCCTCATCAACCTTAATATTCAATTATCATCCCTATTCATTCCCTCGCCAGTTCTCATTATACCTCATTATCCCTAATAACTACCTCATTAGATATAAGCATCCTTCATTATTTATAATCACTCCCTCATCAACCCTCATCATCCCTAGTCACTCTCTCATCATCCCTCATAATCAAGCTCATTATCATTGATCATACCTAAACACTCCCTTATCAAACCACGTCAACCTTAATCATACCTCACCATCCATAATCACACTCTCATCATCCTTCATCATCCTTGAATTCTCCCTCATTAACCATCATCATTTCTTATTATCACTAGTCAATGCCTCATCATATTTTATTGTCCCTCATCATCCCTAATCACTCCCTCATCAACCTTCATCATCATTAATCATCCCCAATCACCCCCTCCTCATCTATCCTCATCCATAATTTTTTTAACCATTCCATCATTGTCCCTCATCATACCTAATCACTCCTTCATCATCCTTAGTCACTCCATCTAGTAGAGTGTGTTCCAATCTATTATTCAATATAAATTTATTTTAGACTAAAACATATATTTTTTACATGAATCTCGAATGGTGTTTCAATTATTTTTTGTTTTTATTGGAGTATACTAAGGTGATTATTATCATTCATGTCTAGTAGATTAGAGAGGGTCATTATGGATTAATCTAGGGAGATTGTTGAATGATTTATATGGTGGAAATAAGATAATATCCTCTTTACATGTGTATGGAAAACATTCATTTTAAACAATTATGGATGATGAAAAATGACGGTAGATCAAAAATTATCTCTTTGCACTTACTTCGTATGAGGTGAAATCCTTCTTCTAGACATAGTTATTTCCAAATCATTAAGCGGAAGGGCTAGAGCATTTTGAATTTTCTCATGTTTGTGAGTTATTATCATAGAATTATGTGGGTCACAAGTATAAATTATTATCATTTGTGCCACTAAATTTGTTATGGCATGTTTTCTCCTTGCATTAGAATATTTGCACTTGTGTAGTCCAACTATGATAGAAAAGTGGAGAGGGGGTTTAGTTGAACTACCAATGCTTGTAGAATTCCTCTATGGTGTGATATCCACAATGTATGTTTAGTGTTTGTAATTTAGGTTTAATTGTTAAGGTTTTGGTTTAAGGGTTTAGGGTTTAAAGTTTATAGTTTAGTGTTTAGGGTTGATTGTTTGGGTTCTAGCATTTAGGTTTTAAGGTTTAGGGTTTATCTAGTTGTAGGATTTAGGGTATATGGTTTTGGTTTTGAGGTTTTATGGTTTTTGGTTTGTGGTTTAGGGTTCAAATTTTAGGGTTTAGGGTTTATTTATTAGGGTTTCAAGATTAGGGTTTAGTGTTAAGGGTTTAGGGGTCAAGGTTTTGGGTTTTAGGTTTAGGGCTTAGGGTTCAGTGTTTAGGGTTTAAGGTTCATTATTTTGAGTTTTGTGTTTAAGGTTTAGTGTTTAATATTAAGGTTATAGGGTTAATGTTTTATAGTTTAGTGTTTAGGATTTAGGTTTAAGGGCTTAGGGTCTAAGGTATAAAGTCTAGGATTTAAGGTTTTGAGGTTTTATAGTTAGGGTCTAGGTATTAATTTTTTGGGTTTAAGGATAATGTATTAGGGTTAGGTGTTCAAGGTTTATGTTGTTTAGTGTTTATATTTATGGTTCAACATTCAAGGTTTATGGTGTTTAGTGTTTGGGTTTTAGGGTTAATGGTTTAGGTGTAAATGGAGTGTACTAGGGTGATTAGCTAAATTTGTGTCTAGTATGAGTGATTGTATTATTAATACAATAATATGTCATGTATGAGTCACAACATACCTGTACATGCAATACTAGGTATGAGGTATATGTAATGTATGAATGATTATATCATTATTATTTGTATGTTATAGGTTGAATGTTATAGGATAGCCAATTATGCATATTGATAGACCCATTGATTAAAAATCAAAAAAATATTTAGGAATTCATCTTGAATCCACCTTCAAGCCTTTTACATGAATTCCCCTAGTCACTTTTTTCTCTATATAGGTTAGAATGACTCCTATCCTTAGAAGGCATGGCTTTGCCAATGCCCCCTCTCATTTCTCTATATAGGTGATAACTAAATTTTATGGTTTATGGATAAAGGTTTAAGATTTATAAATATAGGGTTTAAGTTTTATGGTTGAAGGTTCAAGATTCATAGCTTTTGGTTTAGTGTATAGAGATTAGAGTTCAGGGTTCAACTTTTAGTGTTATGGTTTAGGGATTAGGATTTAGGACTTATTATTTATATTTTATGCTTAAAGGTTTGGGATTTATGGTTTATGGCTCAAAGGACCAAGATTTTAGCTTTTACATTTTATGGCTTGGTTTTGGGGGTTAGGGTTTTGGGTTTATGGTTTCAAACTTAGGGTTTAGGGTGTAAGGTTCATGGTTTTGGTCTTGGGGGTTTGGTTGAGGGTTTGGGGTTTGGAATTTAGTGTTTAGTATTTAGGTATTGGGATTTAGTGTTTGGGGATTAGGGATTAGGGATTAGGATTTGGGTTTTAGTTTTTATGGTTTAGAGTTTATAGTTTAGCATTTTGGGTTTTAGGTTTAGTCTTTAGGGTTTAGGGTTTAGGGATTTAGGTTTAGTGTTTAAGGTTTTGGGTTTTTAATTTTTTATTTAAGTTTAGAATTTTTGGTTTAGTAGTTAATGTTTATGGTTTATGTTTTTATGCTTGGGGTTTAGGGTTAAGGGCTTAAATTTAGGTTTTAGTGTTTAGGATTTAGGATTTTAGTTTAATGGTTTGGGGTTTAGGGTTAAGGGATTACATTTAGGTTTTAGGGTATAGGGTCTAAGGTATAAATTATAGGGTTTAATGCTTTAATTTTATATGTTTAGGGTCTATAGTTTTAGGTTTATGGATTATTATTTTTGTTTAGGGTTGATGTATTAGGGTTAAGAGTTCAAGGTTTAGGGATTAGGGTCTAAGTTTTAGGTATATTATTTATGTTCATGGTTTATAGCTTAGGGTTTGGGGTTTAGGGTTTAGGTTTCAATCTTTAAGGTTTAAGGTTTAGTGTTTAGGGTTATCATTTTGGGTTTAATGGTTTAGATGGAAATGGAGTGCACTAGGGTTATTAGCTAAATTCATGTACAATATGAGTGGACATATCATAACCATAGGAATATGTCATGTATGAGTGACTGAAGACATATATGTAGTACCATGTATGTGGTAGATGTAATATATGAATGATTGTATCATTATTATATATATGATATAGGTTTCATGTTTTAGGCTATTCATTTGTGTATATTGATAGATCCATTAATTAAAGTTCATTTCCTAAGTTGAGAATAAGGGTTTTAAGAATATTCCAAGGCAAATATAACAAACTCCAAGTATAATACGTCTCCAACATTGTTGATTGAGTATAAACCTATTATTAAGGTCCAATGTTATTATGTAAACACTATAGAATACTTAAAAGTAAAGTGATTCAAAGCATTTGATAGTTAATATCCTTCCATTTAAGTAGATTAGGCCATCCAAACCTAAAGAGTAGAGTTTCCATTGAATTCTAATTCTTAAGAAAGAAATAAAGAAAATTTGTTTCTTATCCTTAGAGATAGTCTCAAAATATATTAATAAATATTTATAATAATCATTTTATGAGCTTATATTAATAACACCTTTTCAAGACCAAACACACATATACACAATACTTGTAATAGTGCTTAGGACTTAGTCATTTTTTTGGGCACTTTGGTGATCTAATTGGTATTTTGAGCTTGTGTAAAGACACCTATGAGTCTTGTATCATTGTCTTGATATTTTCATTAAGATTTTAAATTTAATGAGTCTAAAAAACAATGTACTTTTATACCTCTTTGTATCAAGTCCTTAAGAGGTAGAATTTGGCCTAATAGGCCTATAAAGGGTAGAGTTGTTTTCATCTAAGTTTTGAATTGAAGTTATTCATGAACTAAGAAGCTTGAGTCAAATAATTGGTAAAAACTTCATAGTATTGTTCAAAGAAGTGAGGATGTATAATTTAATGCATTAGGAATCAAATAAGGGTTTTGCTTAAAGGTAGATTACTATATTGGGATTGAGTACCCTATTTTAAGTCATTAAAAGTGTCTTTTGATATGAATACAAATGATAATAAGTCAAGAGATAATACTAAAGAATAAGGTCATTAGTATTTCAATACCAATACTTAGAAGACCTTTTGTGATAGACCAAGAGATAATTTATGGTTAGGAAGAGACCTAATTACAAGCAAGTTTTTAGAGGACCTTGAAGTAGACTAGGTTGAGTAAGTGGAACACTTAATTTGACACCATTAGAGAATTGTAAATATCAAGATATGTATTGTGTATTTAGGTACGTCATACTCCTTGAGATCAAGATATGGCTAGGGTATTTAATTAGGTAGAGCATAATCAAGTAGATAAATTAGGTGGAGAATACTTAAGTAGGTAAAACAAACATGTAACCCTTAATGGTATAGATCTATTACATACATAACATGATTTCTAACCTCTTTTCTCATTATATCTTATGATATTGAAATTTTAAAAACTTAGTATTGATTGGAATGAAATTTGAAAAACTAAATTATAAATAATAACTCCTATAGCTCTGTAATCAATTTCAAAAGATCCTAAGTGGTAATATTTTTTTATATTTAGTAAAATAAATTTAAAGTAAAAGTTAACATTTTTTTTACTAAATATATGCTTGTAAAAACACCACCTTCAAATTGTAAAAAAAATAAAAAAATACATTGCCTTCATAAGTCTAATTGAAAAAACAAAAAAATGTATGCCTCTTAAAGGGTGTACGCCCTTTGTAAAAGACATACATCTTATACAAAGGCTGCATGCCCTTTTCAAAGGGTGTGCATCCTTTGCCCAAAGGGAATACACCATTTGGAATATAAAGGGTGTATTCCCTTTAGGTTCAGGACCAACCCTTTCATAATTTTGCTTTGGTTTTTTTAAAAAGGGCATACACCCTTTACAAAAAATGGTTTGTATTTTTCATTGTGTCATGTTTTTTATCCCCCAACTTTATGCATCTACCCCTTATGCACTTATCAAATATCCATCATGGTTGTACCTTTTAGTTATAGACATGTTTGCTACTAAAAGGCTTATGTTCACTATCTATTTGTGCCTATATTATTTATCTCTTAGTTTGACCATTGTTATTCTGATGACCAAGCCTTCTACACTATGCATAAAAATCTAAACATGTTTATTATCTTTCATTGCTAGTCTTGGACCTGTACTTATTTTCTATATTCCTTATGTTTAACCCTAAATGAATATCAATTAATATAGTATAGGGTTAAGAATATATAAATGAATAATCATAAGGGTTATAAATAGATGTATAGTAGGCCAATTAATTTTCAAACTTAGATAAACACTATTATGAATTTAAATGCTAAGATATGCTAAAATAAAAATAAAAACTATTGATTGATATTGAAATAAATTATAAATAAGAGTACTTAGGTAGTTTACATTGCATATGCAGATTTGATATGGAATAAGCTGAGCAAACTAGGTCTAGATTTTGAATCAATTGTTAGATTCTATAAATTTACATTATGTGGCCTTAAATTCATGCATTAGATTTGGATGGTTACATCAATACTACTTTATGACTTAGATGTAGGTGTCTAGTTCATAATATTAATAATATATGAGAGTGACCACTTGAAACCTTTAGGGTTTTCTATCACATTTTATCTAGTGTGTTTGACTCTTGTGCATAGGTTGTCACTCTTTGTCAAATGATCAAACCCTAGCTTCCTCACCCTAGGATTGATGATGGGAAAAATGGGTTATAAGGCACACGGTGTCGAGCTACCTCATACACTCATTTGTAAATGGGTACTATTTGTATAACTAATATTTCAAAGAAGGCCTCGAACTTATGTAGTTTTAACCTACATGTTGGTTTGTGTGTGTATAAGGATGCAATATGTGATAATCAAGTACATAGAGTGACCTAGCTTGTAACTTGGAAAATATGTCTCATGGAGTGATTTTTTATTACATCACATCTATAGATAGGTTTCCTTATGACTAATATTTAAATAGGAAAGAATAGGAAAACTTTTCTCACTTGAATTCCTGATTGAATGCTTTTGGTAGGTTACCCTATGATTGTCAGGTCTTTGCTAGGTGAGGAATGAATGAGGATTCATCTTGTATATATACCAAACCTTTTTGAAAATATCTCATACTAAAGTATTTAGGTTGACCTTTAGGATACATTTTATTTGAAAATTTGATGAGTTTACAGTAATGGACACTTAGTTTGGCATAAGACACTACCATCGATGCAGGCATCTAATTAGGATGCAAGTGTCAAGGAAGATGAAAAATAGGTACAAGTCCAAAACTTGTAGATGATTATAATAAGTAGGTTTAAAGAATTTTGAGTATCATAAAAGGTCTAGTCATCAAAATAACATATGGTCATACTAAAAGATAAGTAATAGGCATAAGAAAAAGTAGATTAAACATTTTAACAATAAAAAGATCTTAGAAATTAAGGTTGTAGCCATGAGAAGTACTTACAAGTATACAAGATTTAAGTGTTACATAATTTAGATTTAGTGTCCATATTTTTCATTCCTTTATTTTAGTAATGAAATTGATAGTTTAAAAGAAAAGAAACATGTACTTGGTTCTATCTAACACACCTTGTTTTTGCATGAGCAAAACTTGAGTGCTTTACTGGTGACTGACCTATAACTAAGAGCATGTTACAATATATAATTAATGCATATAATATGAGATTTAAATAATTTGAGTTGCATGAAAGTAAGTAAATCAAGGATAGGAGTACACCTATGTACCAATGCAGCCATTTGGCCTTTTGGAAATTTGATTTGAAGAGATGTTTTATTGGTAAGATTTGGATATGAGACTATGACAAATGTAAATACTATAAGTGAAAATATATACAAATATTTGCAAGAAATTTTCCCCCAAGCTTGGATAAAAGGTGAGATGCCACTCATCAATTGAGACTAGCTCAACCATGAAACCCAATCATACTTATAACATGGTGAGTGTGAGTGATCCAAGTCAACTCATACTATAAATCTAGTATGGGTGGATGATTTTATCACTCCATTCTATAAATTTGGTAATATTGAGTGATCTAATCACCTCAACCTCATTGAAATCAAACTAACTAATGTACTATATTGGTGTAATAACTATCCATAAAATTCCATCCTAATGTATGCTAAATTCCTTAAAAGTATTTGAAATTTGGAACCTTATTTAGTTTTTTAATTTAAGGTGCTCTTTTGCATGGCATATTTACCTCATATATATCTCAAGATGAAACTTGGGAATAAAAATGGTACCAATGTATATAATTTTTTCACAAATGTGTGTCTAAATCATATAACTATGCAATTTGGCCAATTTGAAAATTTTAAAGTTTGGAAGAGATGTTCCCATTACATGCTCATGTGGAGATCTTATTTCCATAACATGCCCCCACTATATTCTGAAAATATTGAATACTAAATAAGTATGGAAGTTATGCCTTTTTTGGCATGCCTCCACTAAAATCTAATATTTTGAAGGTGTGAAAGTCATGCCTCTATGAAATTCCCCCATTGACATTCCCTCCCAACCCAATTTTAAGGTGAGGGGAATTAGAACCTCTTAGTTTCCTTAGTTTAAAAAGATTAGAAAATTGTATAATATATGTAATGATCATGTAGCATATAGGAGTAACATGTCTAGCTACATATAATAATGAGTTATATAATATGTGATCACATCAAGTCCTAACATGCATGATGTGAATCATAGAAACATCTAGATAGGGGTAAGTGTGGGGAATTTGGGGACCAAAAGGGAATCTTAAGTGGACATGTTTTTTCTTGAAAAACATGAAACCTTAACTTGTATAGATTATTTGAGATATCTACACTCATAATTTGAAGATTTTATAGGAAGATGAATTATAGCATCTTGAGTGTAGTTTATAAACTACTAATATTTTTTGAAATGATTAAATACAACTAGGTAAAATATTAAAAAATTGAAGAAGTGGTATCATTTTTAGAAAAAACATACTAGGTAGTTGTCTATGTTCCCCACCATTTTTTGAGCATCGTTTGCTTTTTATTTAAACCCCTCAGTACAAAGCTAGGTAAGATCATCTAGTTTTCAACCTATATTTTTTTAAAGTTAATTAATGAATATTTTTTTACTAATTTCAAAATTCATTATACCCTGAAATATGATTTTAAAAAATGTATAGCCAACCGTGCCTCCCTAACTATCTCAAAAAATATCAAAAAATAGATTTTTCTTTTTGTAATGTGTATAGAATTAGGTCTAGTTTATAACCATATGTTTTTTTGATTTTGGATCAATGAATCAAAAGATACATAAACAAATATGAACATGAATAATCATGGAATATAGTGCTACAAAATCATACTTAGTTAATAAATTTAAAGCAATCAAAATATTAAAAATTCATATATATAGAAAGAGGAAACTTAGTCAATGTTGTAGTACTATTTTCAAGGAAATGTTTTATAAAATGGATAGTGTCTAGCATGGGTGAAGTTGCATTTTTTTATTGTTGAAAAAAACATGCATTTGGCCATGTGTGTTGTATGTGCATGCCTGATGCTTAGGAATCCAAGCCATTCCTAAGCCTTAAGGCATGTGTTTGAAATGGAAAGATAAAAAATCATGTACATAGTAATATTGTGTATGCATTATTACCACAATGGTAATTGAGGATAATTTGAGATAGGTTTAGGGTTTAGAGACCAATCATGAAGGCAATTGAGGACAATTTGAGCTGATTAAACCTATATTTGTGACCATAATATGTTTTTAGGCATAGGGTTTATATTTTAGGATGCATTAGGTCTAATCACAAAGGTAATTTAGGCCAATTTGAGCTCATTGAGCCTATTTGTGACTAAAAAATATAATTCTAGGCTCAAGTGGCCCTCAGGTCACCATATATTGAGTAAATTAGTCAATTGGGGTAATGAATGATGTGATTTGGGTCAAATTGAGCCTTGTAAACCTAATTATTACTATAAAAGATGTTAATTGAGGATGAATCATTTGGTTTTCAAGGTTTACAATTTAGGTTTTAGGACTTAAATATTATGGTTTAACGTATATATGACATAGGGTTTAGGGTTTAGGGTCTAATTGTGAAGGAAATTGAGGATAATTTGAGTTTATTAAACCTATTTGTGACCACAATGTGTTTTTGGGCATATATTCTATGTTTTAGGGTGAATAAGCTCTAATCACAAAGATAGTTGGGGCTAATTTAATCTCCTTGAATATATTTGTGACTACAAAATGTGATTTTGGGCTCAATTGGCCCTACGGTCACCATAAATTGAGTAAATTAGTCAAATGGGAAAATTAGTGATGCGATTTAGGCCAAATTGAGCACTATGAACTGAATTTTTAATATAAAAGATGTTAATCACATGACTAAATCATTTGGTTTAGGGTTTAGAATTTAGGTTTATGGATTAGAGTTTTAGGTATATGCAAGATAGGGTTTAGGGTTTAGAGTCCAATCATGAAGGTAATGAGGAAAATTTGAACTGATTGAACTTATTTGTGACCATCATGTGTTTTTGGGCATAGGATTTATGTTTTAGGATGCATACATGGTCTAATCACAAAGGCAATTAGGGCTAATTTAACCTCTTTAAACCTATTTGTGACTATAAAATGTGATTTTTGGCTAAACTAGCCCTCAAGTCACCATAGATTGAGTCAATTAGTCAATTGGGGCAATGACTAATGTGATTTGGGATAAATTGATCCTTGTAAACCTAATTATTACTGTAAAGGATGTTAATTGGGGTTAAATAATTTATTTTATAGTTTTAATCTAGTTTATGATTTGTGGTTTAGGGCCTCTAGGGCTTAGGGTTTATGGATTATGAATTAAGGTGTACATTTGGGTATAAGGTATAGGGTTTGGGGCTTACGGTATAAAGTGCTGAGATTTTAGGGCTTACAAATTATAATATAGAGTATAGGGTTCAATATTGAAGGTAATTCAAGATAATTTAAGTTTATTAAACCTATTTATGAGCACAACATGTGTTTTTGGGTTTGTTAGCCCCCACATAATCACATATTGAGTAAATTAGTCAATTGGGGTAATTAATGGTGTGATTTGGTCTAAATTGATCCTTTAGAACCAAATTATTAGTCTAAATGATGTTAATTTGGGCTCAAATGATTTATTTAGATCTTAAAGAGTTTACCATTTATAATTTAGGGTCCTTAGGGCTTAAAATTTAGGGTTAGAGTTTAAGGTATATGGTTTATGGTGTAGGTTTTAGGATTTATGGCTTAGGGTTTAGGGCTTAGGGTCTACAATTTAGGGTATAAATTTTAAGTTTATGATTTATAGTTTAGGGTTTGAGGTTTAGGGTTCAAGGTTTATGATTTTGAGTCTAAATGATGTTAATTGGCTTACTCAAATGATCAATTTAGGGTTTTAAGATCTTATGATTAATGAACCTAGGGTTTCTAAGGCTTAGTATTTAGGGATTAGGGTTTAAGGTTTAGGGTATAGAGTATAGGGTTTATGGGTTATGTTTTAGGGTATAGGGATTAGGGCTTAGGGTATATTTTTTAGTGTTTAATGTGTATTTTCCATACACTAAATACTATGTTATTACTACCATGTACACAATTCTTGTAGTAGTAATAAGAAAAAAAGAAAACACCAACAATATTTTTTGTAATTTGAGAGTATTGTCCCCTAATCTATTATGTAGTGTACATTATAGATCACTTACTCTATTTATTTCTATTTCAAATGATTATAATGTTGTCCACACCCTTAAAATCATAAATTATTTTCTACTCACATGGTTGAATAAAGAGTACATAGGACTATTCTTAATTATTTTGGAATAATTGTATTGTTGTCCCCACTTGGTACGTCATGTGAAGTAGGTATTTTTTATAATAATTGGATTTTTGTCTTGACCTCAATAGTTGAAAACTATGTGAAATCATGGGTGACAACTTTTGTAGTAATAGGAAGAATAAGTCAAAGCAAAAATGCTAAATGAATTAGAAATGGCAAGAGAAAAATAAAGGTAGAGAATGAAAAAAATTTGTGCATATAAGTATATTATCTCTAATGAATTGATTGTCACAAATAATGATGAAACAAATATTGATACTATACCAAATTGTGAAATTCCAATCATCAATGTTGATAGTATACCTAATTATAATGCAAGTCCACATTCAAATTTTATTGTTTTTAATTTTGATGATGATGATAGTATACATGATGATGTGACTACCATGGAAACACATATTGGAGAAAATTATAATGATGAAGCTAATATGGAAACACATATTAGATAAAGTTACATTGAAGAAAACAATATGGGAACACTATTAAATGAAGAACCTACTAATGAAGAAAATAATATTGAAACACCAAATCAATCAAATATACCATAAGAACACCTCCTAGGATTTATAGAAGAAAACCAATGTATTTAATTGAAATTGATGAATCCATTGTGAAACCAATGCCTAAATTGTTTTTTGAGTGCCATATGAGAGGAAAAATTGAAAGAATTTGGGAGTGGCACTTTGAATATTTAAATAAAACACAAATATGCCAATTGTTTGTTACATTGATGAAAGTAATTAAGATGAGACCTAAAATGAACACCCTAGGACTAAGAACATATAATATTGATGGTGTAAACAAGGGAATTGTTGAAGATATTTGTAATACATACCATCAAGTATGTGTGAAGAAAGGCACCATAGATTGTAACATTTCCCAACATGTTATTAAAACTTCTTTGGTAAGTAGTAAAAAAATAAAAAATGATTGATTGGAAAAATAAGATGATCTTTGGACATAAATAGAAAAAAACTAATGAAAGTAATTGAGAGACATAAAATCTTGATGTTGATGGTAAAAATGACTTGTGGGCATTCTCTGGTAGACTCCCATAGAAGGATAAGGCTATAGTCAATGCCTTAAAATATTTAATTGTAGAATTTTGGAAAGATAACACAAGGCTATCACCTAATATTAGAGATGTAGTGAAAAAGAGAGTTGGTTCTCATAATCATGAACCACATCCTAAACATTTTTTGGATATGACTCAAACATAATTATACTCTAAGTTTGTTGAAAAATATCCATAATTTTTTATCAATCAAAGGTATTTTTAAATGGTCAAACCCTTCTATGTGAAAATCAATCACACACATACTAGTTGTTATTGTCAGAAATATATTGAATTTCTATGCATTATGATATTTTTCATCATGTTCATTATACTTTGCATACTAACAACATTTTTCAGGAGTGTGGAGTGGAGGTCCCACCAAAATCAGCAAGATAATTCATTTCAATAGTTTTTTGTGTGAAAGATCAGATGGTCAATTATTTTATAACAGTGTGTGTTTAGATGGAAGTTGTAAGATTTGTGGTGGATTGCCAAAATTGAAATCTTATATCGATGAGGAAAGACCACATGGAATTAGACAAGAATTGGTTGGTTTTAGTATATATATATATATATATATATATATATATATATATATATATATATATATATATATATATATGTGTGTGTGTGATATATCAAATGAAATATGGGAATGATTCTAAAAGGTGTGAGCTTGCTACAAAATAAATACTTGTTTCTAAATTTATGGACAAATTCAGGGATAAAATTGTATATGATTATGTAAGGCAAACACACAAAGCTCAATGGTTACAATAATAATTCAAGTTAATGAAGGACACATTCCCAATTATTACTATTATTTTAGTAGTTGAATTTGTATATAATTACACATTGTAACTACAACGAGAGGTTTAGTCACAATACTACAATTTAGTACATGTTTCACTTTTTGTGCATATAACATTCATGCATTCCCCTGATAGTATAGAGAAGGATCAAAAAATATTAAGAGAGTACCAATTTTATGTCAACAATGATCAGACATATTATTCATAATATATTCAATGTTTTTTTAAGTTTTTTTATGAAAAGTTGGGTAAAAGGAACATTACTTTCAATCAATATTATATATGGTCAGATAATTGCACATCATAATTAA
Source organism: Torreya grandis (assembly GCA_037957365.1). Taxonomy (NCBI): domain Eukaryota; kingdom Viridiplantae; phylum Streptophyta; class Pinopsida; order Cupressales; family Taxaceae; genus Torreya; species Torreya grandis. The sequence goes on from JARHVA010005391.1 coordinate 1,205,077, forward strand.
ATAATGCACAAATGTTCTAATGGCTGAGTAGTGTAAAACATATTTGGAATTTCACTAAAGCAAGCCATGGAAAATGAGATCATTATGGTGTAAGAGCATGTGTCAAAAGAGCACTTGTAAAATAGGAGTTGAAGTTTAAAGAGGTTGTTGATTTGTTAGATTCAAAGAACATAGTTGAATGGTGTAATGAATATATGGGCCATGGTGCTCAATAAAATTCCACTATACATAGATATTTTTGGCTCATAGAGGATGAAAAATTAGCAAGCTATCAATATTGTATGACAATTATAGGATCGAGTGAGATATACTCATTTTGTATCTCAAACACATATTCTTGGATGGTTTATACAATGCACATGGTGTGTTTTTTATTTTGAATGCATTAAATTTGTTTGGAATGAGTGTCAATCACAAGAATGGGTGTATGAATGGATTTATAGGCCTCTAGTTCCAATTGATAGTTATCAGGTTCCATCAACATTAAAACTTATAGCACTAACATCATCACATGACTTTGACCATGTGTCTAATATAGTGAATGTAGGTTAGATATTATATTTGACATGTGTTTCATGTACTAAATTTATATCATCATATCATGATTAAATCATATTTTTTTTTGTGATGTAGGGCGTGTTTATGCAATTATTGCATATGAGGATAATGAGGAGGGGATAGACTACTACTTGTGTCAATGTGTAAAGGAAAAATAGAGATTGATTTCTATGATCATATATGGGGAAAATATTCACTATTGGATTAGGTATATTGTAATTACTATAAATTGGCTTCGATGTTATCCTATGAAAAATTATAATGTATAGTTGTTTGAATACTTCAAAGTACATAGGAAGATACTCCACTATTCAAATTCGATTCTTGCAATAAATGTTCAACTGCACAAATATCAAGGTAGGCCATTAAAATGGACTCTATGGAAGGTTCATGAATTTGACCATGAATAAATTTTTTATACTATAAAAAAATATAGCCAATCGTAGTGGTTTCTTAGATTTAACCCCCAAGATATGTTGAATTCTGAAATGCAAATGTATTTACTTTTATTAAATTTTATATATTTCTTAGGTTTTACATATAAATATCAATTTAACTAGATACTAACATATATTTTTTAGGTTATTGGTGCTCAATTAGCTTACACCTTCATGTAATTGTCATTGTTAGTAGAGAATTCCATATTCTCAAAGCTAAGAGAATCTTTTGGTTCTTGTATGTCTGATTGTTGTTCGACAACATTTCTTGTTGATGTTGCTAGAGGATAGAATGGGTTCTTTGTCTCCTAACTGGTCATGATCAGAGGCCAATAATGTGATCCTAGATGTTAATTTCCACCCTCAACATGGTGGAGATGATAGTTTTCATCCATGAGGCCCTAGAGGTATAGATCTCCAAATTGGCTCACATTTTGACAACATTTATTATTAATGTTGATTGAGGTGGGAATGGGTGCTTTGTATCAATATAAATCATGATCAAAGGCCAATAATATGATCTTAGATTTTAATTTCCACCCTTTACATTTTGTAAATAATAGTTTTTAGCTATGAGGCCTCAAGGGTAGAGATCTCTAACTTGGCTTGCATGTTGACAACATTTATTGTCAATGTTGCTTGAGGTCAGAAAGAGTGCTTTGTCTTTTAAATGGGCATGCTTGAAGGCCAATAATTTGGTCTTAGATGTTAATTTACACCAGTGATGTGGTGTTAATTCTAGTTTTTATTCATGATGCCCCAGAGGAAAAGATATCCAATTAGGATCACATGTTGACAACACTTATTATCAATGTTGCTTAAGGCCATAATTGTTGTAATATTATGTTTCCACATGGATTCCAAGCCCATGGTGGTGGGAATGGATGTAATTTTCACATATCAAGGTGTTATAAGTGACAAATTTATAATCATAGGTTTAACAAGTGGAAATGTCTATTGGAGGAAAGTACATTGTCTCTTAAGTACATAAAAGTTGCATTATAAGATTGATCATAGAATATTCTACCATAAATTCATAGATTATTTTAGATTCATGGGATTATGGGTACACATAGATGAATTATACATACATAAGATAGTTTTTTAAGTTTGTAGATACAACTTACGGTTTCCATTTTATGCCTATCCAAAGTTTGCCTAAAAAATAACAATTTTGCCTTATAGGGAAATGTTGTCTTGAGGTTGAAATGGGTTATCCATCTCCTAAATGGGCATGATAAAAGGCCAATAATTCAGTCCTATATTTTAATCACCACCCCTGATGTGGTGGTGATGATGTTTTCAGCCATGATGCCCTAGAGGTAAAGATTTCTAACATGGCTTGCATGTTGACATAATTTATTGTCAATGTTGCTTGAGGCTAGAATGAGTGATCCATCCCTAATCAGGTCTGATCAAAGGAAAAAAATATAGTTATAGATTTTAATCACCACCCTCTATGTGGTGGTGATGATATTTTTTAGCCATAAGGCCCCAAAGGTAGAGATATATAACCTAGCTCGCATGTTGATAACATTTATTGTCAATATTGATTAAGGCTTGAATGGGTTCTCTATCTCCTAACCAAGCATAAATTAAAGGCAAAAAATGTTTTAATAGACATTAATCACCACCCTCTATGTATTTGAGATGATATTTTTTATACATGAGGCCCCAAAGGTAGAGATCTCCAACTTCACTTGCATGTTGACAACATTTGTTGTCAATGTTATTTGAGGCCAAAATGGGTGCTCTGTCTCCTCACTAGGTGTGCACAAAGGACAATAATGTGGTATTATATGTTAATTACCACCCTTGACATGGTGGTAATGATATTTTTTAGACACAAGGCCCTGAAGTTAGAGATCTCCAACTTGGTTTGTATGTTGACAACATTTGTTGCCAATGTTGCTTGAGGTAGGAATTGTTGTAAAATTAAATATCCTCATGGATTCCAATACCATGGTGGGAATCCATGTAAATTAAAGATACTTAGGTTTTGAAAGTGAAAAATTTATATCAGATATCTAGGAAGCATAAATGTCTATTGGAGGCAAATACCTTATCTCTTAAATACATAAAAGTTGCATTATAGGACTGATCACATAATCTTCTACCATGAATTCATTGATTATTTTTGATTCATGGGATTATGGGTACACGTAGATGACTTAGACACACATAATATATTATTTTTAGTTTTTGGATACAAATTACTATTTTTTTAATGCATATCCAATGTTTTCCTAAAAAGCTAACAATTTTGCCTTATAGGGAAATGTCATCTTAAGGCTAGAATGGGTTATCTATCTCCTAACCGGGAATTAACAGAGGCCAATAATGTGGTCCTATACATTAATATCCACCCCTAATATGGTGGAGATTCTATTTTTCATCCATGAGGCCCCATAAGTAGATATTTCCAACTTGGCTCACATGTTGACAACATTTGGTGTCAATATTGTTTAAGGCCAGAATGGGTGCTTCATCTCCTAACTGGGCATACTCAAAGGCCAATAATTTGATATTATATATTAATTGACACCCCTAACATTTTTTCAATTCTATTTTATAGTCACAAGGCCCTAGAGGTAGAGATCTCAAACTTGTCTTGCATGTTGACAATATTTCTCGTCAATGTTGCTTGAGGTTAGAACATTGATTGAGTCAGTGCTTATCAAACTATTAAACCATAATTAATTCTCTATCACACTTATCTTATCATCTAGCTCATATTCATCCTATATCAAGCTCACACCATCATTCTTGGGATCCTCAACTAGAGTTATTTATTCAATTGATGGCCATTGAGAATCTTTTACATATCCATAGGTGTGTGCTATAGTATTTAGTGGGTTATCATCTAATGGGTGTTGTGTTGGTTGTGATGTTGTATCCATATAATACATTATTAAATTTGGTACATCTAAACACATAATAGTTAATAATATAACTAACCATCACATCAATTTATAGGAGCTATGTAAATATACGATATGTACAAAGGGCACGAAATTATGTAGAGTAGTGGGAATAGGTGTTTCTCAAGTGTTGAAGGTGGTTTGGATGTTGGGTCAGGTCTATGAGAGGAGATACAAATAAAAATTAGTCCCATATAATTTTAAAATCCTATTGGGATAGGTCTATAAGAGAGTGTAGCTATCATGTGAGATCAAGAAGGGTCTTGAGATCTTGAGAAGAGTTGTAAGAGGTTATGAGTGAGGTGTTTGAGATGTTGCAAGGGCCATTGTAACAATAAGAGAAGGTATATCAGTAATGGATAACAAGAAGCCTAATTATTCCTTATATGGATAAGAGACTGAAAGGAAGAAAGGTGATAAAATTGAATGGATAGAGGTGTAAAGTTGTGAGCATAGTTGAGTCAGATTAGAAGGAGGTCTATAGAAGGAGATACAAGAGCAAGTGATAGATTGTAGGCCTAGTACTTGAAGCCAACAAGGGGTAGTAAGTGGATAAGGTGGAAGAGTGGAGTTATAAGCTTATGAGAATAGTTTTTTAATATTAAAATTAGTATGAGAATCATGAGAGTGGGTTAGGAGTGACCAAGAATGATGCAAGAGCATCAAAAAATATAACTATTATCAAAACTTGGAGTGGCTAAAAATAGTAAGTGGTTGCATGTTTAGAATAATTTAAGGCTATAAATGCATCTGAGAGAGTTTCAAAAGGGTGAGGCAAGGAGAATAAGAATCTCGAGGAGACTAGAGAGAGTGAATGAAAGGGTAAGAAAAGATAAAACATGGAGAAAATTTTGCCCTTTTACAAAAATCTTGTACATGCTTATAGATGAGAGTGATATGTATGAATAAAAGGAATGCCTTGGGAGAGTATTGATATGTATTTAATCTTATATGTTTATCTCTTTTGATTTTATATAACTTTTTAGTTACTAATTCTCAAGTAAAGAAGGTTCTATATTATTTAAACCAGATTTGTAGAACTCAGTCATAACATAGTCAAGAAATAAGAAAATAAGAAAGTCTTTGATACATTCAAGTGTTTGATAAAATGTCAAATTATTGTTAAAATATTATTGTTGATTCATCACTAAGGAAGGTTTATTTTGAACATAGTATGGTTGAAATTCATACTACATCATCTAGACATACCATGTTGCATGATCATAGTCTGTTTACAAGAACTTCATTTGATCAGTCAAGTAAAGGAGGAAATTAAGAGTTATTAAGAGTTTTAGTCCAGATTGGAGGTCTTCAGAGGATGTTAGCTGACTTAAATATATGGTAGTGAATCTTAAGAAAGCTAATAAGTGCTTTTGGAAACTCAAGATTATTTGGATATGGATATAGAAAGGGATTATAATGTGAAGGTAAATAATCATATGAAGCTTATTTGGGGATCATCAAAGAGAGTTAACTTGAATAGATGAAGGAGAGTGTAGATTTCAGATTTAAGCATGGGAAGATGGTATGAATCCTAAAAGGAAAGATTTTAGAAAATGGTGAAGAGTGAGAAGTCTATTAAGCCTAATGATGCCAAGAGAGAGGAATGGCATCAAGGAAGCTAAGAAACTATATAACAAGATGAGTATCAGATATTAAAGTCATTTATCATAGTGATATGCAAGATAAAGAGGTTTTAGGCTTATGATCTACATCAAATAAGGCCTCAAGGGAAATAAAAATCTTTGAGAACATGAATCAAGCCTACTAGGCCTTATAGCCTACTTGGGAAAAAATGGAAAATAGGTACAAGGTAGAGTTGGTGCCTTCAATAAGGTTTTTTGGCATGTTTGAGAAAAGGTTATGAGGTTGGAATCTATTAGAGGTGACTCTAAGTGCATAGAGAAGGTATATGACAATATGCCTAAACAATCCTAGAAGGTGCATTAAGAGAGTGAGACAAGATTGATTGTTAGAGGAGAACAGAGAATCTAGAGTGAGTTGAACATTGAGAAGTGATTTAGGTGAATATTAGAAGCCTAAGGAAACATAAGAGAGTATTGGTGTTGATAATAATAGAGTCTAGATAGGAAGTACATGAACCTAATGGAAAAGAGCAAGGACAAAGCATTGAGCTAGGTGAGTTTGGGATCAACATTTCAATCATAGGTATCTAAGGTAGATGTTTTGTAGAGGTTTGTAGATGATTATATTTTACTTGTATCATAACCCATTGGTCTTGTAAGACCAATCCAAGAGAATAGAGTATGAAAACATTGTAAACAAAGGTTTGTGAAAGAGTTTGAAATATATTCAAAATCAGAACAAATTATTGAACAATATATTAACATAATCAAACGTAAATTTTCCATGCATTTTAACAACATTCAACAGACTTCAATGTTTAAAATGTGAAATGTTGAATAGTATATATATATATATATATATATATATATATTATATCCATAAAATCCATAAATGTATAAAAAATGTGAACACAATAAAATATCTAAGGTCAATGCCATATAGGCATATAAACAACATGACAAACAACTATACATCATGCCATATAGACATACAACAAAATTTCATAAGACATGAACTCATAATCATCAAATTTCATCACTCTCTTTGCCTTGATTTTCTAAGCCTATCCATTGGATGCATTGTTATCAACTGAAGGTACCTAAGTGGATTGACTATGAATCCTCTTTGGCCACAAACTCTCTTGTAGCTCTAACTTTTCATATGTAAATATTTTTATAAATTATACATGTTGCAATAAGATACTTACAAAATTAACATGTTAAATTTTTCAAAACACACAAAAATTAATCATAAGTGCACTTACCACAAGTTGGTAGTCAAGGTCAATTTGAGACTGGTGCTCAACAAGGTCGATGATAGGTTCATGTTGGTGAACATGAGTGTGAAATGAGTCACTACTATGAGTTTGTGACCTATTCCTGATGATGGAAGTCATAGGTCCATGCAAACATATATATACATACAAAATAAAAATATAAAATTAGATCATAAACTATATAATTAAAATATAATATGAAAAAATAAACATTAAATTATCTAATTATACCACACCACCCCTGATAATCATTTTGACAGGACCAAAAGATGTCAATGGAGGAGTCTACATAGAAAATTATTTTGAGTGTCAGCTATTTTCACAAGTACAGAGGACAATTATAAAACATGCATCCATATTTACAATTAAAAATTATGTAATATATAATTGGACCATGTACCTTGAAGAGTTGTTATGTAGATGAAATCACAATAGCAACACCTATATTTATCCCCTCCCTAATAGATGGTGGAGTGTCTTTTGAAGTCATCAATCAAACATACAAAATATCATTTTAAGTCACTTCAAAACACACACACACACACACACAACATATATGTACAATGAATAATAACATTAATTAATCATTATAAATTACCTCCATGTATATATAAATTGTAGGTTCACTATGAGTAACACACGTGCTCATCTAGAACCTAAAAACCTATTGCAACATAAAATTAGTTCACATAAATCAAATTACCTTTTAAATTTTAAAAATAGTTTAAATTTAACAAGTCTACCATTTTTTGAATGAGTAAAATACTAAACATACTTGGGAAGTGGTAGGCAAGGTGATCAGAGGAAATGTAGATGGCTAAAATATAGAAATATCGATATCATCTAGGCCCATGGGTTGCATGAAATCCTCCTTATCCTCATCAATTATAGTGCATAAAATCCACCATGAGTGGATTTCATGAAATCATCCTCATCCTCATCAAGTATAGTGCATGTAGCACCACATGATTTGCATAAGTGATCTCATTGGGTAGCAGTGCTGGATGAAGCCTCAACATTTCCACCCTCCATAGGAGGAGTATAAAAAACATGGCTCATATGTTGGATGAGTGTGTCATTAATCACCTTAATCACATGCAAGGTATCAATCTCTATAGTCTCTTTAACTATAGAGGTTAGTGTGTTAGGAAGGTGGGTTTTATCGACACATGATCTTACTAGATAATTAGGTGCATGGTGTGCACCTGGCCTACTATGCAGAGACCTTTCCCCTACTCTATATCTCTAAGAAATCATAATAATTTGGGATTTCATTTAGCACAAACTCACAATATAATTTTCTTAGATAATACAATGGGATCTCATTATTATTGTAAAGTGGGTGATCAAATACCATCCACCATCAGTCCCAAAAATTTTGTTTGATCAAATCATGAGTGAACTAATGATTGGAATCCATTCGGTCATCACATCAAGTAGTGCACCAGTCTTACCATAAATGAATAGGGCAGAAATTTGGGCTTTGATTATGTGCTTATCTCTTACAGTGGTTGTCAGAACTTTGTTGGAATGGTATGTCCTACATCTATTTTTATAGTCATCCCACCTATTAGTTTTCCTCGTTAATGATTCGAATTGATCTACTAATATATGTAGTGTGTTTACCATGGAAATTTGATGGGGGTTATTTGAATGTGGATCCCTTAATGACCTAATCAGATTATCAATTTTAAGCTTATTTTCTACTATGTGGCTTGCTAAATCTTCTTGACTACCTTGCGGGGCTTGAGGAACTATAGGAGGGCTAGGAGGGTTTTTTGGGTGATGAGGAATTATATTTTTAAGATGGATAGGAGAGATTGGAGGGTTGGGAGGGATCGAAGGGTTTTTCGGATTAGGTGCTAACACATTATCCACTACATATGAAGATGTAGAAAAACATAAAAATATAAATAATTTTAATAAAAATACAATAAAATTGAAAAAATTAGTGTCTAATTACATAAAATCATGTTGGCTTATCTCTCCTTCAGCATGGCATTCTTAATTCGAAGGGTTATTGAATCCAAAATGTAGATTATTACTTGATCAATCTTTCTGCTCCAAAGCATAGGCTTTCTCTTCTTCCTCTTGTTCATGCTTTTTGATGTGTGAAATGCCAATTGATTTGGCTTTCACATTTTTTATGTTTTATTGTTTAAATATTGTGTACATGGTAATTCTGTGTATGAAGTAATTCCACGTACATGGTTATTTTGTGTATGTGGTAATTCTTTGTACATAGTTATTATACGTATGTATTTTAGCCTCAATAACAAATGAGGCTTAATTTAAGAACCGAATATACATTTATAATAACCACGTACACAGAATGTTTGTTGGGGGTGAAGTAGAATTATGTCTACTTTTTGGCCATCCAAATTTATGCATACACCCATAGTAAATGTACAAGATCAACAAGAAATTAAGCACACACACAAGAGCACTCAAAATCAAATCAAAATAAAATGGTACAAGGAGACCTTAAATAATGGACATATTCAAATGGCATAAAAATGAAGGGACATGACTTATTCAAAATTCAAAAAGGTGTGAAATGACATTAAATTTTCCATAAAATAATTAATGACATATTCAAATGTCAAAATAGATAAATAGAGGCACAAGGTCCATAATTCCATGGAGCATATTCAAATGATCAAACAAGTAATACAATGCATGGCAATAGAAAGCAAGGAAACACACTCAAGGAAGTGACAAAAGTTAAGCATGAAATCATAAGAAATCATCATAAGCATACATTTTAGTCTTTGGATATATGTGTTATAAAAAAATGTTAAGTACATAACATACCAAGTGTACTACAAAAGATATAAGCATGGATAAAGGCATGTGTAAGTATATAAGCTCAAACATGATAATGGAAAATGATCATAAAAATATATAATCTGGGTGTATCGTGATCATTGAAATGGATTTCCCTAATTTCCAAATGACATGAGTAGAGGGAAGGCCCAACATCTGAAAGTGCATAGATCATGTGCCTAGATATGTTGTATCACACTTAAAAGATGTGTCAAACATGTGTATACATAAATAGATGATATGCTATCTACCAACATGGAACTAACAATACAGATGATAATAAGGTATGTAAATGCTGAATATTTTTTTATTTTTAATTTTGTAATATTTTTTTATATTTTGGAAACATTAGATATGTTTAACCTTAGGTTTGATATATTACATTGTTTGGATCATGGTTGGATAGGTGAAAATGGTATATGTCTTTTTCTTCCTCATTATTTAATTTTTAAGTACAAGAGTGATTGACATCATATGGAATATGGATAATTTTTCCTCATGAGAAAAGGAGATACCTTGTGAATTTTGGTCAATTTTTGTTTCAATTTGATATAACCAAAGTGTTCTTATTGTGAATGCATATTGAGATTTTTCTGGCATAACACAAACCCTTGTTTGAATCAATTTAGGACCACAATAAATTAGTGTTATTGTGTTTCCCAAGGAGTCTTTCCATCTTCCTTTATATTTTAAGTCTTTTAGAGTAGAGTTGAGTTGTTGTAACCATCTTAATTAAAAGTGGTTTTTGTTCATGTAAGATCAAAATGGTTATGTCAAAATTAAGCACCACCTATGAATAATGTGATTGCTAGATCTTGTTGGAATAGATGCTTTTGATTTTTTTTAGTTTGAGGGTCCTCTTCCTTCTTGGAAGTATTGGTATCATGGTTTTTTGTAAATTAACATGCATATATATACACTTCCCAATATAATAAATCAAAATAAGCAAAGGGATTATGTAATGCTTTTTCTCTAAGTGGAGAAATAAGAACCCTACTAAATGTATATTGTATTTTCAAATCCAAGGGGATGTAAGTTAAATAATCCAAAACATCCTTGAATATTATAGCATATCCTTGAATAGGTTCATACTCATTTTGAGTCAATGCTTGATTTATCAAACATCTAAATCATTCAGACATTCTACAGTTCAAAGCTTTTTTACATCAATTAATTTAACAACTAATAGATTTAGAAGTGCAATACATAATTTGCATCAATTAATTTAGAAACTAATAGATTTAGAAGTGAAATAAATCTTTGATATAATTTTAGTCTCTCCTCTTAAGGGACAGATTGCTATATCAAACATCTAAATCATTTAGACATCTATGCAATGTAGCTATATCATTAGAGATATAGTTGGGATTAGTTATCACATAGTCAGAGGTAGATTTGGCTATAGATCCTTTAGAACCTCAGTCATAAAATTTAGGTAGAAGATCCTACTCCAATTCTAATTAAAAAAATAGTGGAACACATACAACCATTAAAAATACTTAGCAAGGGCAAAGATCCACTCTATACACCACAATATACAGTGAGTAGAACATGAGATATTCATAGAAGGGTTATACAATTTTCATATAAGGTTGGGCTTCATGATAGTTCACTTAAACTACTAGATAATGGGATGATCAAACTTCCTTCAATTGATCATCATCTACACACACAATTTACACCAAGTACCACATAAGCATTATTATCATTTTCATTAGATTAGTGAATATTCAAATGATCATTTATATGCTCTTAGAGCTTGTATCGATGATTATGTTAGTATAAGCATCATAGAGTTCATATAGGGGGAATCAAGCCCTCATTTGCCATACTCTCAATAGATCACACTCCTATATGACATAGTTATCCTAGGGTTTTCCTTTTAAGGAACCATTGGTTACTCATCATATGAGCCTTGTGACTTCTAGGATAGCTATTTATCAGTGGTCTCCTATAGCACAACTTCAGTAATAATTCCTACCAGTTTATAAAGCTCAGAATGCACCTCTAGTGCATACACTGATTAAGATATTTAGGAACAAATACAAACCCAAAGACATAGTTTTGATATAGACACCAATAAAAATATTTGGAAACAGTAATAGATATTAGAATGCACCTCTTGTGCATACACTGATTCAGATATTTTGGAATAAATATCAACTTATGGCAACAGTTTCAATTTGACAAATGATAAAGATTTATGGAAATTAGTACAGAGATAAGAATCCAAATTCCATTTGAATACCAATTAAAATATTTTTATAAACTAGGAAACACAGATTATAGTTTCAATGTGATAATCAATCAAGATTTTTGCATCAAAGTCCTACACAATTGTCCACTAGCATTGCATCATAGGCAACTCCACTTTCACAGTCTACATCTACACCAACACAACATGAGAAGTATGGTCATTGTTTCTCCATGCAATCAAGGTTCAAATAGGGCATCTCACCATCATAAGATATATACACAGACATATTATGATATATAAATAATTAAGAAATAAATACCATATAATAATACAAAAAATTAAATCTCTTGCACATATGCCTAAAACATTCATAACACATCCAAATAAATTAATATTACTCTAATGGAAACTAAAATTGAAAACATCAAACATTTTAAACACAATAAACTATGCAATGTAACTAGATTCAGATGTCAATTCATAATTGTCAAATAACAACAACCATATAATATATAGTATATATATATATATATATATATATATATATATATATATATAGTATATATATATATATATATATATATATATATATATATATATATATATATATATATATAACTGATAACATCATTTTAATACAAATGTGATGCAATCACTCAATGATGCGAACATGACTATTGGGACCCTAACTCTCTCACTCTCACTCTCAAAGACACATCAACACTAGAGCTAGAGGCCCCACTATCTCTATGAGACCTTCGATCTATGAGTATGCCTACTCTCTCTCTCTCTCTCTCTCTCTCATCTCTCTCTCTCTCTCTCTCTCTCTCTCTCTCTTCTCATCTCTCTCTCTTCTCTCTCCTCTCTCTCTCTCTCTCTCTCTCATCTCTCCTCTCATCCTCATCTCTCTTCTCTCTCTATCTCTCTCTCTCTCTCTCTCTCTTCATCTTCTCTCTCTCTCTTCTCCTCTCTCTCTGTGTACATAGGCTAGCTTATCCCTACACTCAACATACTCCTACTCAACTCATATATAATTGTCTACTATATGACTACTGACCCCACCTAGAGCATCCAAAGAGGGCATGGTCCACCTCTAAAGATCCACATGTAAACTCATCTCTTTATCTTATTGCTTGCATGTATGTCATAGTCACTATCACTACATGATCATAACAAATGATCATGCACTCTAGCTACATTAGTGGTCCACTCCACTAATCACATCATCCATGGTATCATCTAGAATATGTCATGTCAACTCATGAAGCACCAACTCGATGGTGACCTCCCAATACTCATCATCTCTTGTACTTACAAGTTTACATATAATTAATAAGAATCCTATTATATCAAAACACATGATAAACATTAAATAGAACATACAAATAAACTATCTAACTTACCAATCCACAATCCTTAAGGGTTCTACATCTAGTACCCTCCTGGGTAAGTGCACACATTTGGTGGGGACAAAAAAGGGTCTACCTGTGGACATAGATTTTTTTTGAAATTTTAGAAATGTGAACTTTTGTAGATAATTTGAGATGGCTACAATCAAATTTGAAGATGGTATAAAAACATGAATTGTAGCATTTCGAGTCTAGTTTCTAGAAACCTTTTTTTTTTTTTTGAAAAATGGTTAAGTATAAATGGGTCATAACATATAAAATTTGAAGAGGACCTCATGTTTTTTTTCAAGAAAACATAGTAGATAGATGGTTATGCAGCCCACCATTATTTTATCATCATTAAATATTTTTTGAAATCCTTTGGTGAATATTTAGATAAGATCTTCTAGTGTGTTACAATTTTTTTTTTTTTCAATGAATATTTTTTTTATTAATTTTGAAATTAAGTATATCCTAAAAACTAATAATAAATGGATAGCTATCTGTTCGGCCCCCCTAGTTACCCTAAAAAAAAATGAAAAATGAATTTTGTTTTTGAACGTGTGTAGAATTAGGTCTAGTATGTTACCATATAAATTGTTTTACATTTGTATCAATGAAAAAAAAAATAATACATAAACATGAATAGGCATGTATATGTGTGGCAATATAGTGGCCTAAACCAGGCGTAGTTAGAAATAATTATAGTTTGAACCCTTAAAATAGCCTAAAAATTATAAAAATCATATATTTGAAAAGAGGATAGCATGCTCATCATGATGTTAATATTTTCTTTGAATTTTGATGTTTAAATCCATAGGTGTATTTGGCGATTGAAGTTTAAATTTATTGGTATTTTTCAAAACTCTTAGTCTCGGCTATAGATGCATAGTCACAAGCCTCTAGCTCAAAAATTCAATCCATTTCTAAGCCTAGAGGCTCAGTTTTTAATTCAAATTCAAATAAGACATATGTGTTGTTTTGAAATAACATAAAACAAACAAATTTCATGTTTCTTATAGGGGAAAGGTCCCATTAGCCATAACATCACATTAGACTTCAAGATTTTTACCCATTTTAATATGTCATCTTAACCACTTATAACTAAGGTTTTAAGATCTAAAAACATTT
>JARHVA010005392.1:0-2500 GCA_037957365.1 Torreya grandis
TGGACATAACCTTCAAAGGTTTCATCAATGAGATGTTGTTTGTTTATTTAGATGATATAATAATGTTTTTTAAAAATTTTAATGAACATATTTAACACTTAAGACAAGTTTTTGAGAGATGCAAGTAGTATGAAGTATCTCTTAATCCAAAAAAAATGCATCTTTGTTGTCCATGAAGGTAAGCTCTTAGGACACATTATTTCTAAATATGGCTTGGCTATTGATCCTGAAAGGATAGAGGCTATTTTACGTCTATAATTTTTTATACATAATAAATGTCTCCAAAGTTTCTTAGGTAAGATAAAATTTTTAAGGATATTCATACCTGGTTTTTCATCTTTGGTGAAACCTATCATAACCATGCTAAAAAAGACTTGGATCTTTTCTTGGACTAAGGAAGGTAAGAATAGTTTTGAATATATTAAGAAAGATATTACACAAGCTCATACTATTGTGAATACTAATTTTTATAAAAAATTCATGTTGTATTCATTTTATAAACTTGATACTATCTCAACTATTCTAATGCAAAGGAAGGATGAGGGTGTAGAGCAACCAATTGCATTCTTTAGTCAAGGTTTGGAAGATTATGAAGTCAAGTATACCTTCATTGAGAAGCAAGTACTTGATTTTTTATGAAGAATAAATAAGTTTAGGCATATGGTTTCAAATAATATAATTCATGTTATGGTTTCTCATCGTAGTACCAAGGATTTTCTTTTGAGCAAAAACTTTAGTGAGAACAGGGTAGGGTGGATCACTAAGGTAATGGAATATGATGTTGATATCAAAGTTAAAAAGTTGATAAGAGATAAGGGACTTTTTGATAATATATATTCAAATATTCATGAGTCAAAATAAGACGTTTTAATCAACCATTATTATCCCCAACTAGCTAGTTCCTTGCATGTACAAAGATGGACAAAAAATGAGATCAAATTTCTTTAAAGTGGTGAGTATCCTAATGATATGAATAGATAACAAGGGACATATTTTGGATTAAAAGTTATTCCCTTTTTTCTTGTATATGGTGTGATTTTTATAAGAGATATTAATGGTGTATTATTGAGGTGCATTGATAATGACCAGTTTGGCGTGTTGCTTGAGAAGTTCCATGATGAAATAGTAGGAGGTTATTTTTACCTAAGAACCACATCTACCAAGATCATGAGGGTAGGATATTATTGGCATAGCCTCTTCAAGGACTTCCATGCTTGGGTGAAATTGTGTGTACAATGTGCCTTATTTGTGGGAAAACATAAGCTTGTAGCTTACCTTTTGAAACACATCCAAGTGGATCAACCTTTCATGCAATGCAGTCTTGATTTCATTTGCATGATAAAACCCCCATCAAGTGCTTGTCATAAATTGATACTCATAGTGACTAATTATTTTACAAGGTGGGTGAGGTATTAGAATTTAATTAAGCTAATTTGAATGATATCTTGGAGTTCTATGATATCATCATAACTAGGTTAGGCACTCATACTATTATTTTAGATAATGCTCTTGCTTTTATGGGTGCTAAGATAGCTAATTAGGCAAATAGTAATAGTATATTTTTGAGTGGTAATGGGTTGGCTAAATATAATAATAATAATAATAATAATAATAATAATAATAATAATAATAATAATCATCATCATCATCAAGAGAACCTTGGAGCATAACCAGAGGGATTGGCACACTAAATTGAAGATAGCCTTATAGAATGATAGCATAACTCCCAAGAGGTCAGTAGGGAATTACCTTTTTGTGCTTTTCTATGAAAGAGACGATATGTTTGTTATCTATCAAGAGATTTCAGCCTTGGAGTTGGCACATCAATTAGATTTTATTGAAAATACTCCAATGGAGGTAAGATTGACATAATTGATAGAGCTCTAAGAGAATAGAGACAATGCTCATCAAGCTATGGAACATCACTAAGTAATAATGAATATTTATTTAAAAAAGAAGGAAACTTAAAGAATGTTTCAAGAAGGTGATATAGTGTTGAAATGGGATGAAGATAGAGTAAAACCAAAGAGGCATACCAAATTTGACACCCTATGGAGTGGACCATATATCATCATCAAGTGTAAGTAAAACAATTATTTATAATTAGGAAGGATGAATAGAGAATATATGATCATTCATGTGAAATGGATACATTTGAAACCTTTCTATTGAGGAGTAAAGTTTAGTTTTTTAAATAGTAGATTAGGTGTTTGTTTTGTTTTAGTTCTGTGTGTGTGTTGTGTTCCCTAAGTGTTCTAGTTAAACACGTATGTTTATAATTTGTGTCTTATTATTATTTTATATTATTTGGTGTGTTTTTTTAAGTTAATTTGTGTGTCAAACTTTGGTACATATGACTCCATAACCTAATAAACAAGATTAGATAATTGGTCATGGCATAACAAGCATACCACCCTTGGGAAATCTCTAAATATGTTGACCATTTTTAATACAAGTCAAAATGGGTCAACCCTCCTATAGTCAAAAAAAATTTATATGG
>JARHVA010005392.1:7500-30000 GCA_037957365.1 Torreya grandis
GGAGGAGATTTGGATCAAATGAATGTTTACTTAGGAGAGGAGGATTTACACAAGGATGAAGGTATTACATTTATTTCCTTTATCTATGTATCAATATATTTTCAAGACATTGTATCAAATTTATTGTATCCATCACATTATGTACTGGTAGATGATAGTTTTCTTTCTCAATAGCTTCCCACCAATTATTAATGAAATGCACATGATTCATCATCATTTGAGTTCTCTCATATTGACTACAAGGATCATAGACAAATAGGCCAAGATCCTTATCTTTATCAATTTTCCTTATTTTCATTTATAAACTTATAATAGTTTGTTTGAAGTCCAAGAGGTCAAATATAGAAGCAAAATGACTATGAGGAAGTTGATTAGGGGAATGAGTAGGCTACCAAAGATGTTGAGTTAGATTAGGATATGTCACATAAGGTTTTTGATGAGGATAATTTATATAGGGAGATGGCACATAGTGTTATTGATATCCTTGGTAAGGCTAATATTCTACTACTTAAAGTCCACTTGAAGTGAAACAATGAAAACTATTAACTTAACAAGACTAATATGAAAGTACATAAGAAACATTTTGATCATATGAATGATGATAAATACCAATTTTCTATTTTTGAGGCACTTATACTACCTATACCAACTAAGATTCATTTTGACCCACCATTAGTGCATGATTTATTTCCTCCAAAGGCTGATGTATTGATGGATAACACCAAAAATTCCTTCAATTGATGTCAATATTGTCCCATCAGGTGTGCTATAATTGTTATTACTCAAATTTTCACCCTTGAGAGGGTGTTTCAATCCTTCTCAATTTGGATATATAATGGGATTAGTCTTAGGCTATGGGTGACCTTTTAATATATCAACCATCTATATTATAGGGATATCTCACCTAGATGTATCAATTGTGCTCACTAAACTACATTATATCAAAGGAAAAAGGAGAGAAAAGACATGAAAGAAACCTATATAAAGAGGTGATACACCAAAACAACACCCTCTACTTGACTATCATGCACCTAAAAACATGAATTAGGACTAAATATAATCACATTTCTCAAAATAAGGACCTTAAATCATGAATGCTTAAACATATAGGTCATATACAATGCATTTAATGAGATTAGTCAATATGTATAAAAAAGGAATTAAATAATAAAAATCTAATTTTAAAACTACAACACACTCACCATGTGACATGAAAGAAGACAATATATTTACAAATAGGTAGGAGAGGATAAATGAGAGAGTGTATAGTACTACTAATTGTGAACAAGGAATACATAGAGGAGAGGTTAGTATTATGTTATTATAATAAAATGAAATCAAAATAAAAAACCCAAATCCTAACACCTCTAGCCTAGATACTAGGGAGAGCATATATGAAAAACATACAAATGAAAGCATAACTAGAACACAAAAAAAAACCATTATTTTACCTTATTTGGAGCTCTAAATGGGTTTTTGAAGTGTATTTCTTAGTTTTTTTCATCAATAAGTCTTTATCAATGAATCTTTTTTTACTCCTCTCCTTGGCACCTTGGCTTATGAATTTGGCAAGGTAACACTACTTAAAAGGTTTATTTGCATCTATTTGAGCATTATAACATTACAAAAATATATCTTTGAATATAATTGAGCATAATATAATTACACATAAATATCTTAGATATCAATAGGTATGGCCTTGTATTTATAGCCTCCAAAAGTTAACTATCATACAAGGTGAGTTAAGGTTGATTTTAAACACAGAATGAGCTCAAACTATCCCTATGTGAGTTGAGGCTAACTATAGTTTATTTAAAATTTGTCACATAATTATGATTTTCAATCACTATGAATGGCTCTCAGATTAGATATTTTGAAAGAGCTTAACAACTCATAAAGGTAATGATGAAAAGGCTTGACATTTTGAGTTTTGAAATTTCCATTGTATGACATTTATTAAATTTAAATGGATAGTTAAAATAAGCATATAATATTGCTTAATTAGATGATTCATTTTTATTGTCATTTTATCTCTTTTAATATTGGATCAAGTACCCCATTTAATGGGTCTAGAGGCCAAACTAACAATTGTTAGGTTACGATGTGATTGAGGGTGAATCCATGAGAGGTTACTATTGTGTATGGTATAATACCACAAATAAGGATTACTCAACATTATTTTGAGCATTCATGAATGATGTGTAGGTGAAATGGGATGTTCAATGTTTTCTAGGCTAAATTTACAATGTTTGGTAGAAATTAGTCTAAAGTCTAGTTAGGAGCCAGTTGTGTCTAGAATTGGGTGTCTATAGTTTACACCTATTTGGGAAGGCATTATAAGCTATAGGAATAATAACATATTATAGAATAATTAAAATGTCTTGTGTGTATAATTCCCTAATAGGTAATGAATGAGCTATGGATTCCCCCTTAAGGGAGTTATCAACTAAGAAGGTCGATGATCAGTCCCTTGAAAGAAGGAAAATAATTAGACAAAAAGCTAAAAGGGGTGGAAAACATTGATTTAACCAAAGGTGGTTATAATCAGTGGCACAATTATATGCCCTAATTGGGAAGATAAAAATGATTATTTTCCTAAAAGTGGTTATAATAATTGGCATAACAAGTTAAATTGATAATGATTTCCAAAAAGGTGGTTATAATCATTAGTAAAAGGAAAAAAATGATATGTAAAAAGCTAGTTAGAATCATTGTTAAAATTAAAACATGTCCTAGATGGGTGGATAGAGATAATGATTTTCCCAAAGGTGGTTATAATCATTACTAAATGAAAATAATGACTCTATAAGGTGGTTGAAGATAATGACTTTCCCAAAGATAGTTATAATCATTAACATCTAGATAGATTGAAAAAAAATATTTTTCTAAAGGTGTTTATAATCATTAACATCCAAATAAATCAAAACATAATGATTTGCCGAAAGGTGTTTATAATTATTATCACTTTAGGTGGGTTAATATGGAAAATTAGAAAAGGGGGCATGCATACTAAATCTATACTCATGGAATAAGAGTAAGCTAGTACAAAGGAGAAAGATGAATGTGGGAAAACTGGTAAGATGGGGATGCACATCCTAACTAGAAAGGATTAAAATTATTTCATGATTTAACTACTCTATTTATGGGAAATAATTTGGATAGATAAGGAATTTTTTATGTGACCAATGAGAATATCATAGTCTCATTACTATTATGATTTCCTAAGATAATTTTTATTGTATCACATGAAGGTATTCATCATGATATAAAATACCATGAGAACTTATCCAAAATATGTAGAAGAACTAACACACTATCCAATAAACAATTGAAAATAATGCACCAATGATAAAAACCATGATGACAATGTTGATCTATGAATATAGATAGACTTAAGTATATTATTTAAGGAATCACCCAATGAATGTAGATATAATAATTCAAGCCACAATAATGAAATGAAACAAATAGGAAAATAAGCAAACAAAAGCATGAAAAAACACCAAGAAACAAAAAACAAAAAACAAAACAAAACAATGAGAGAAAATGAAACAAGCACAAATAATGGTTAATCATAATGTTAGCACAAACAAATTACACAAGGTTTCCCCTAGGATATAGGGAATTAATTACACAAAAAATGTGAAAAATATTTCCCTTAGGCTATAAGAGTCACTGAAACAAAAAAATGAAATGGGGGGATAGAAAAAAAGGAAGGGTATCTGAGCTAACTCCAGATGCACTAGGAAACTAAACACTACCTAAAATAAAATTATGATAAAAAACAATAATATTTTGTAGAGGAAATATGGGAATGGTCTCACAAAATGGTGAGAGCCTAAGATGAAGTCAAGTGGGAATTAGTGTATGAAATTCAAATACACAATGCTCATAATATAAACTCATAAAATAACAAGAGAATAAGGTGAATGGGCCATCAAGGATGGGGAAATTAAAGGACGAGTGGTTTCTTGTGAAATATTCAGGGTTCCCAGAATCTTGAAGGCAAAAAAGTGGTCAAAAATGAATTTGTGATTTAGAGGATTTTATATATTTTGTACAAATGTTTTGGAAATATTATACACATCTCAAATCAATTGATAATTAGGATATACAAAATAGTCCAAATCATAAAATAGATAGAGCATTGAAACATTAAATTTCTCATAAAATATAGAGAATATGGAAAAGTGTTAAGATGACCTCAACATGAATCAAACATTGCATACATAGTCCCATTAGGACCTCAATTCACTGTAGTTATACCTTATAGTAGAGGAATGTGACTAGGTAGTAGCAAGTTATAAAATTAGGCAAATGTCATAATACACCATTGATATGGTGAGGTGAATTGATAATGCATAGGAAAGGGGTTACTCCTAATTTTCCCATAGCTAATTCTAATTAGGTAATAATGGCATTGTTAAATGATAATAATTTTCCTAAAGGTATTTATAATTAGTAATGTAGAGTGGGATACTAATTTTCCCAAAGGGAATTATAATTTGGATTAATCATAATGAAAATAAATAATAAATGAAGGATGCAACTATCAACCATTATCATATTGGTCTAAAATACTACCTCTATCAAGAATACTAAATCAACTACTAGAACTTGATATGAATCCCCTTCCTAAAGGTGGATGAATAACCAATGAAAGGGAACCAAGGTCAAAGGGTTGGGAGGGAGGGTTGAAAAACACTTTGGTCATTAGGGAAGATATGGTATAATGGTATAGGTTATGGTACAAAGAAGATGACAATATTGTGGTATAATGTAATTAATTTTCATGGATAATACTTCAAGTCTCTCAAGTGAAGTAATGATTGAGGCATATAATATTCATCAACTAATGAAGTTCACGTTCATATAGTGTAGTGAGCTTGTATGCTCTTGATCCATAATTTTCATACATGATATAAGGGCCTAACCAATTGGGTTTGAACTCACGTTTCTCCTTCTCATCTATTGTATTGTTTTGGTTTTATTTGAGGATAATATCACCAAGTTTGAACTCTTTATGTTTTACCCATTGGTTATAGTGGCCACAGAGTCTATTCTGGTAAGCTTGAAGGTTATTGACAGTGAACATGCATTTTTCATCTATAAAATTTATATCTTGTAGATGAGATACTTGATAATATTCATCATCTAGTATATATTTCAATAAGATACACAAATAATGTAGCTTGACCTCAATGGGAATAATGGCTTCAGTGCCATAAACTAGGGAATAAGGAGTGGATCCTATTGGAGTATGATAATTAGTGTGATATTCCTAGAGGGTAAAAAATATTTAGAGTTACAGTTTCAGCCAACATAATTCATAATATTTTTAAGGATGTTGACAATGGTTTTATTGGATGCTTGTACATGGCCATTACCTTATGAGTAATATGCAGTATAAAAATGTTGGGTGATATTGTACTCAACACAACATTTTGACATCCTTATTTTAAAATGATCTACCATTGTTAGATATAATGTAGGATGGGATACCATAGTGGCAGATGAGATGGTTAAAGATGAACCTAGAAATCTATTTTATATTCATGTATGTGATGGGTATAGCTTCAACCCACTTAGTGAAATATTTGGTAGTGGTAAGGATGTGTTTATGGTAATCAGATGAAGTAAGATAAATCTTACTAATGAGATTGATGCCTCATGTGTCAAATGGACATGGTGTAATTTTTTATAGTGTTTAGGATGTGCATGAATCAAATTAGAATGCCTTTCACATTTGTTACACCTTTTAGCATAAACAATTACATCTGCATCCATAGTTGGCCAATAATAACTGGTATGTATGAGTTTTTTGGATAAGATGACCCTGTTAGTATGGTCTCCACATACTCCATGTTACATGAACTTGGATTTTTTTTCAAGTCATGTAACTGAGGGGTATAGATTCAACCCGCTTAGTGATATATTTACTAGTGGTAAGGATGTGTTTATGGCAATTAGATGAAGTAGGATTAATGTTCCCAATGATATTGAGGCCCCATGTGGAAATTTGATATGGTGTAAACATTGGTATAAGTGTTTTGGATGGGCCTAGATCAAAATAGAATTCCTTTGACATTTGTCACACCTTTTAACATAAGCAATTGCATCTACATCTATAGTTGGCCAAAAATAGCTAGTACATAGGATTTTTTTTGTCTAAGATGACCATTTTGATGTGGGCTCCACATACTCCATGAATGTCCTATAATGATAATGTTACTTCTACCAAATTTAAACAATGAAGTTTAGTTACATCAAAGCTTTGGAAATAAAGGGTTGGGCCCAATAAGGTATAATGTGAGGCTTGATGGGTAAAGGCCTTTTGCTATTTACATGATAGGTTGGGTTACATGATATGATCATGTAGGTAATTAAAGAGATATAAATAGCAAATAGAGATAGGAAAAAAATATCATAGATCATTGTGACTATTGAAGTTTCATGAGTTGCCACTAGAATATTTTAAGTAAAAAATTGATATTCTTCTGACTTAGCAATGTGGCAGATCAAAGAACCAATGGTGCCTATAGAATATGTTGTCTTGTTAATGGCCCTAGATAAGTGTTAAAATTAAATGTTGGTGATTTATTGTTTGAGAACGTTAAACATGGCCTTGTATGGTACCATCTTGTCATATTTGGTCTAAAAGTGGTTTATAACTTGATTGATGATTAACTAAGAATTACCATATATTATGAGATGCAAAATATTCCATTATATTACCTAATAAAGTCCCAAAATAAATGCTTCATATTCAACCATGTTGTTAGTACAAGGAAAGTTGATACAAAATTCTTTAAGGATAAGATCCACCTATGGTGTAATAAACAGTAGGCTATCCCATGATTTGTGTGATGTGAATGATCCATAAAAATACATCTGCCAATGCTACTCCTTGGGAGATGTTTCAATGATGGTCATGATGGACTCATCTAGGAATTTAAAAGTGAAGGATTCAATATTTGTAAGGGGAGCTTCAACAAGATGATTTACAAATACTGATCCCTTTATATCCTTTTGATTGACATGTTCTATATTGAACTTACTCAATAACATGATCCATTTTGCCATGTAGCCTTGTAAATTTTTCTTAGATATTAGATACTTGAGAATATATACTTTTGAAATAACTATGGTCTTATTGTTAAGCATGTAGTGCCATAGTTTCTATGGTAAAAAAACCATAGCTAAATAAGCTTTTTATATGGGCATATAGTTATGTTCATATGCAACTAGTGTATAGATTAGATAGTACATGATGTGTTATTTTCCATTGTCATCATGTTGAGCTTGAATTTCCCATAGAGCTTTGTCTATGGTAGATAGGTACAATAGAAATGGCTTTCTTAGCATTAACAAGAATAAAATAGGTGGATTCACAAGATATTAATTTAGGTTTTGAAAAGGTTTTTGATAGTTTTCATCCCAAATAAATGTGACACCCTTCTTCAATAAGTATGTAAATGGATGGCATTTGTCAACTAATTTTTAAATGAAACATATGATAGATTAAATATTTCCTTACAAAATATGGAGCTAATTCAAATTTGAAGGTGGTGACATCTAAGTGATGTATTTTACTTTGGTAGGGTTAACTTAAATACCTTGATGAGAGATGATGAAGACTAAATTTTTTTCTAAAGTAACACCAAAGACACACTTCTTAGGATTGAGTCATGAAGCATCCCAAATATTTTATGTAGTGTGGTTGGATGATCAACATGGGTCTTTTATTTACCCAATATATCATCAACTTAGTATTCAACAATGTCATGTATCATATCATGAAATATGATGGTCATATATATTTGGTATGTGGCCCCTACATTCTTGAGACCAAATGGATTAACCTGATAACAAAATTTTCTGCAAAAATTGGTGAAATTTATATTATGTTGGTCTTCTAGTATAATTCATATTTAGTTATATCCTAAAAACCCCTCCATAAGTGAAATAATTTCATACCCCACTCTAGATTTAATTATCATGTCAATGTTTGGTATGGGAAATTCATCCTTGGGGAAGGTCTTTTTTATATCTCTAAAATCGGTGTAGATTCTAATTCATTCAGGATTCTTACTGAGAGGCACAACACTTAATATCCACTTAGAGTATTCAATTAATTGGGTGTATCTCACTTGTAAAAGTTTTTAAAACTCTTTGTTTACTAATTAAAAAAATGAGGATGCATCTTGTGCAATTTATGTTTCACAAGTTTGACATTATAATGTACAATAAGGTGGTTTATAACCAAGGTAGGGTCCACACCTAACATGTATGAATAAACTAAAACAAAGGTGTCAAAAAATTACCTCAAAAGAGCTATAAATAATTCATGTTAATCCTCAGTGAGGGATGAACTTAATCTGATCCATTTTGGGTCATCTACAATCCCAATGTTGACTTCCCTAATATCTTCTACAAGGAGAGTTGAGCCATATTCTATAATAGTTAGTGATGATTTAAATTGGCCTACAACTACAAAGTCCTCTATTTTTACTAGTTATTCAATCTCACCTAAACAAGATGAATCTAAATATCCTAATGATAGGGATGGCTAGGTTACAAAAATAATTGGAAACTCCTAGGTAATTTGATCAAAGTCATGTTGTTTTGTAGGAACATAACTCAAACCCAAAAGCAAGTTCATCATTGGTGGTCTTTTGAGATTCATTTGATGAAAGTTGAGCACCCCTATCTAATGGCACTTGAATTAGGTTTTCACCAAAATAATAACCTTTCTCTTTACTTTTACCCTAGTCTAAATGCATCTCAAAGAGGTTTTCACTTTGGGACCTCAATGTTTTAATATTTTTTGGGCTAAAAGTGTTCACCCATTCTCCAAATTAGGCTACAAGATCTAGTTTCATAGAGAACCCTTATTTTGGTCTCCTAATAAAACATTATTTCTTAGACATATAAAATCATAAAAGGCCTCATCATTATCAAACTTGTCTATAAGCACTATGGATTCTTGTTTGTCCCAAGCTATTAGTTGAGATTGATATAAAGGAAGTGGATTATGTCATATTATTTGGGTAATGGTATAAATGGTATGGGTATCAAATATATTGGTGTTGATAAGTTATTCATAAATGCTTTGATTGGACTATGTTCTACTTTAAGCATTATAATTTCTATACATTGTCATTGTAGAATGAATAAGATACATGGGGTCACCCCTAGGTAGTTTAAATTTAAGACCATAAGTTCCTTTGTACCAAGTTATATAAATTGGATTAAGAGTTCCTTGTTGATTTAGATCGAGGCTTCCATATTAATAGGCTTGGTTCTTTATGATCTTGATAGGGATGGGATATTTCGAATTTTTGTAGAAATCAACCAATTTGTCATTATACAACCAAGATTCATCATTGACAATTAGGTCTTCTTCTTGGCTAGTGGCAGGTGTGAAAATGATATGAACTAGACTATGAATTTTGCTCTTTAACTTTTGTTTCCATTCCATGCAAGGTGGCTTGGATTTATGTTTTCCATATAACTTGGGGTTTTGTGGAATCTTGGCAATGTGAAATGTGTCATGGGTCAAATATTCTCCTAGGCCATTGGCTGAGATTGCAAAATGATTAGACATTTCAAGAGGAGGCATATGTGAAGATGAATTAAGACTATATGGGTCTATGTACATGGCCTTTGGTATATCAATAAGTATTTCATTGTCTTAGTCCTTTTTGAGAACCAGGTCTAGGCCAAATAAATAGTTGTAACTTTAA
The DNA here is from genome assembly GCA_037957365.1 of Torreya grandis. Classification (NCBI taxonomy): domain Eukaryota; kingdom Viridiplantae; phylum Streptophyta; class Pinopsida; order Cupressales; family Taxaceae; genus Torreya; species Torreya grandis. Next base: position 17,247 of record JARHVA010005392.1, read on the forward strand.
TACTTAGCCTCCAAATGTTTAAAATGTTCATAAGTTTGTAAATATCCATTGATGGTGACCTCCATGCCTAAATGAGGTAATTTAAGACACTAGTGCAATGTTGAATGGAATCCATGAATTTCATGTATCTAAGGTCTACCTAAGATTAAATTGTATGATATGTTGAGGTATAATGCATGGCAAAGTATATCGTGGGTTAAGGGCCCAATGATAATTGGAAAGGTTATTGTGACTTATGATTCATACTCTTCATTATCATAGGCCTTGATAGTAATTATTTATGGCTATAGACTAGTTGTGTATTCAAGATGCTTGATGAGCTTTAGAGACATAATATTTAGGCTAAATCTATAATTTTGGGGACACATTTCACTTTATGCCAAGTGATGATAACTTTAATATATATGGTATTGTTATGGAGATGCTCAAAGGATGACATATCACTTTGGTCTAAGGTTAACTGTCAGCCTGGGGATAAATGTCGAACCAAATCTTAGAATTTGTTTAGGGTTATGTCATTTAGAACATGAAATTATTATCCTAGGAGTTCTATTAAGATGTTCTTGTAGATAGTAGACATACAAAAAAATCTAAAATATAAATTTGTGTAGGTGTCATCTAGAGTTGTTCCATAATATAATATGGAATTTCCTTAACATTGGTATATGGCTTGTTCTTAGCTAGCACAATGGGTTGGATGGGTTTGTTGACAAGAGGTTATAATCCCAAAATGGTAATATTTAACATTTAAGTAATTATTTCATAATAAATATTAGATATAGGATCATTATTTCTAAAAAAATGATTATGGATATGGGAGAGATAGGATAAGTCTTGATTTTTGATATAATTGGATGTGGTCATGGGGCAAAGATGATTTATCGATATAAGTTCCTATTGACTAAATTTGACCTAGGGTCAAATTTGGTTAACCCCACTTACAAATTCAAAACTTTCATGAGGTATTCTATGTTTTAAAATGTTCAACATAGTCCTAAGATAGGTCTCTTTATTTTTAAGATCACACCTTATGTTTTATCTTTGTCATATTTGTACACTTGTTTTAATGGCCTTTTTACCACCTTTTGGGTCTTTATTTATGAATTGTATAATTTATTATCACAATGAAAACATGTCAAGAGGTAGTATACCATGCCATGTGTCAGATAAGTGTTATGAAATAGTTTAAAACTTACATGTTATAGGTTCAACATGGAAATAAGGAAATCACTAAAAAAAGAAGAGTTTAAGATAGTTGTACAACCTAAATGACACACTTGGCACATGGGAAGGTATCAAGATGGTCTATTAAGATCCACAAAAGTTATTATTAGGTGTAAAAATCTTTGAAATATCCTAAATTACAAATTTGGTCCCTTTCTTTCATTGCTCTATTAAGCAGGTTAATAAGGTCAACCAATTTACACTTGGTACAGATATGATGAAGAGTGTTGAATTGAGTGCACTTGGTAGATGTTATTAATCCATGTTTACTTACATTTTATGGCCATAATTTATAATTTGGTTTTCTATACTCTATGAATAATATTTAATATTGTTGATGCCTTCAAACTACTTGCATATTCCCAACATCTCAGTTTCTTACATATTTTAATTGATCTAAGTAAACTAGGTGTTATACATGGTCTTGAAGAGTATGAAAATCCTTATAATATGTATTTTATACTTATTTTAATGTGTTAACATGGATGGATAGTCATAAATATCCTCATTATTCTAGGAGTGAGCATTATTGTCTATAGAACGGTTATTTTCAATTGTAGAGTTTCATATTCCTATAAGTGTCTACATATAAAATCTAATGCAATATTTTAAACCTATCAAAAAAAGGAGTTTAGTTTCTCCATTTAAGGTTTTTACCTGATAATTTAAATATTCATAAGGGGAAGTATAAGAATTTAATCAAACCTTCTTATGATTGTCACCTATAGTTCGTAGTTGGAAATAAGCCTTCAACAATCATATGGATGAAGATTAGAGTTTCATGTTTTTGATGAGGTTATCATGGTAATAATAGTAAGACTAAGACTAATCCATTTAAGGATTATAGATTTATTTTGAGATCCAAATAAACATATATATTCATATATGTTCATACAATTGAATAAGGTTTCTCAATGGGAAAACTTACCTTAATTTCTCTGAAAGTGAACCCTGACTTATACAATGTCACCTGTTAGTGAAAGTTCATAAACACTTAGTGAGCCTATTAGATTATTTCTTATATCCTAGGATTAGAAGAAACATGATAATTAAATAAAGGATTGAGATAATGATAGTGGAATGGTTATAAAATAATTCAAGTTCTTGATGAAAAAATTTATACAATTACAATGCCATTTGAACTAAAATGAACATTTACCTATAGTGGAACATAATGCATTAATGGTGAGAGATGAGAAGCATGGCCTATAGACATAGATGTTTATTTAGGTTTAATATTGTCTTAGTGACATCAAGATGAATCTAGATGGTGAAAACATAGTATTCAAGCATATGACCACCTATAGTAATCTCATGATTCTCCAAAAGAAACATCTACAATCTAACTACAAACCTATAGTTTATTGATAGTAGTGAGACAAGAGTATAGTTTGAAGGTAGAGATGAATAAATTCAAGTTTGGTATGGTCATTATTTACCTCAATTTAATATGGATGTGTGAGATATAATGGTTATGAAAATATAAACACCTAAAAGAATCCCATATTCTCTAAGATACACACCTATAATTTGATGTAGTCTACAGACAAGCCTAAGCCCACAAGAGATTGAAGGTCTAGTTGATGAACAAAGATATGGTATGAATATTAATATATATAAGTCACTCTAAAATTTAGTACATAATTTTTCCCTATGATTTCAATAAATAATATGAATAGAGACATTCTTATTTGATGTTTCTCAAACTCTATCAAAATCTTGCACACAGTCATAACCTAAAAGATAGTCTTGGGAATATGTGATGTTGAAGCTTTATGGGAAGATTAAATAATTTAAACATGATTTATAATGTCCTCATGACCTAAAAAATACCCCCATTTAATCTTTTAGGCCATAAAAATAGGGGAGGTTCCCTCTATTTTATCTCAGACTAGAAGCACTACTTGAACAACACAACCTTCAAACTTGGTGCATGAATGTTAAAAATATTAATGAAGAGTATTTAAATAATTGTATAATTATGTGATTGGTTTATTTTAAGATTAATAATGTTATAATATAACCTAAAACCATTTAAAACCATCACAAGTGGTCATACACATAGGAAACATAATCCTGTAGACTAGGCCTAAACCCTCGAGGTGCCTAATTTGATTCACATGACCATATGACATTTCCAAGACATGTGATAACATTTAGGGGAGATTTTAGATATGATTAAACATATTTATTTTAGAGGAAAATAAAAAATTAGTCATTTTGGTATATTTTCCTCTCAAGCCTACATAGAATGAAGTATATGATCTCATATGTGTGTGTGTGTCTGTGTGTGTGTGTGTGTGTGTGTGTGTGTGTGTGTGTGTGTGTGTGTGTGTGTGTGTGTGTGTGTGTGTGTGTGTGTGTGTGTGTGTGTGTGTGTGTGTGTGTGTGTGTGTGTGTGTGTGTGTGTGTGTGTGTGTGTGTGTGTGTGTGTGTGTGTGTGTGTGTGTGTGTGTGTGTGTGTGTGTGATTTTTATGGTTCCTAAAGAGTATAAAATAGTTTAGGGGTGTCCTCAACTTAATCTTAGTGGAATTGTTTTGAACATTAAGGATCTAGATTTTATGAATCATCACTAAGAAGCTAACCCTCTTATAACCCTTATGTCAACCTGATAGAGAATATATCATTGGAGATTAATATATAATTGTCCAATTGTCCTTTAAAATATTTTATATATGTTTATAACTCTCATAGTATCATTTAAATCTAATTGATACATAATATAACTTGTATGAAAAGACCTAATCTAGGTTTTATAAAAGTTTTGATGTGTTTCACAGTATAAAAGGGAACTAATGAATGAAGGAAATTATGAAAGGTGTGTAGGGACTTATTTAAATTCCCCATACTAATATATAATCTTATTTAATCATGTAAAACCCTCTACTATGTTATTCATTGTAAGGAATCTAAATAGGACAGTGAGAAAGTAAAGTGATTGTCTAGTGTAAAGATGAGAAATGTGTTTAGAGTTACATTAGGGTCTATCTGGTAGACCATAAGATAAATAAGGTATAAATTATTTTCATAATACTCATACAAAAAATATCCATGATAAAATAAAATTCACTTAAGTGACAAGTGTGAATATTAAAGCCTATAGGGATATTAAGTGACTGCAAACAATTAACACACGTGTCAAGAGGAAGATCATCAAGTGGGGAAGAATTTAATGACATTCAATGATATAATTTAAATAATATAATTTTATTACATATGTTTCAAATAATTATAATCTAATTTTAAGTAATAAAGTGACTCTTCATCATTAAGGTAGTTTCAAGTAAGATATTGAAGAGCTTTATACGAATTTGAGGAAGGTGCTATGTTTCAGATTGACACATGTTCATGAAAACTTCTTGACCTATTTTTAAACTCATTAAATTGAATTTTAACTAGTTTAAATTTTTTTAAATTTTGACTTATAACCATTCCACTTCTCTTCTTCACTCCCCTCTCCTATGCTCTATATATGAAAGCCTTTTTGGCTTTATAATGGATCCATAATTGGTATAGCGAAGCCCTACTAGTTTTAATTCTTGATTTGCCTTTAAATAAATATGTTTATGTTTATTTTTTCTCTAAAAATATTCCATAATTATTTTTATTAGTGTACTTGTATGTTAAGTTATGAAAGCCTTCTCCTTGCTTCCATTATGCTATTGCATATTTTGTGTGAGTGATATCTCTTCTAACATGTCTCATGAAGTGTATATATTTGTTAGGTATGTTTTAAAGTGTGAGATATATTGATAGTTTATATTATAAGACCTAATTTTCACACACCTCTATATATTCCTATAAATATTCCTCCATTGGGAAACACTTATTCTATAAGGATAATGAGTTGAAGTTAGTTTTAAGAGTCTTTTTTCTTAGTGTAGATGCAGGTGTGTTTTGTGGACTCATATTTGGTGTATAAAATTCATTAGTTTAGGTTCATATATGCTTAATTATTCATTTTTCACCCCTAATAGTGATTATTATAGTGTTGTTTTATTCTATAATATAGATCAAGGGAGCTATCCCTCTCAAATCTAGAGATCTATCTCTTGTAAGTAGCTTGTTTATAGGAAGAGATAGTTTCATGTTATCCCAAATTTTATAAGGTTTATTAAACATATCTAGGGTGAAAATTTGGATTATAATAGTTATATAATGCTTGGTGGGACATGAATTATAAGAAGGTTATTCAAGGTGGATGCTAGATTTAACAATAAGGATCTGTAATAGTCCACTTCCTACAGTATCTAGCTACTTAAACATTTCAATATTGGTTACATCCTAGTGCACTCTTTCATGCCTAAGGTTAAAAAAAGGTATCTCACCAAAGTAATTCCTTTTTAATTCCAAGATCTTTCTCATTACTCATGCAAATCAATTAGATTTGAAGATACCCATTTTGACCTATAGAAGTCATACCTTGCTTACAAACACATAAGAATGTTCTTGATTACCCCATTCTTGAAAATTAATAAAGTTACCATGGAAATTAACCTTCATTTTGTTGAATTAAATGGATATAGTCCTCTAATACTTTCCCACTATGATGATATCCCCATATCTACCCTTAAAAGTGTTCCACCATACACCAGTGAGACTTACATTACCTCCATTGAGAATATTAGTAGCATTACTAATTTATACAATATCCATCACATCATTAAAGAGAAGATATAAATAATATTTTTTTCTATCTCTTTCAAGGGTAAAGCTCTTGACTGGTATGGTACCTTGGCACTTGAATTAATCACCACATGGGATGAGTTGGGAGATGCATTGAGGACATGATTTGAAGACAATAGTGATAACTTATAACTAACTAAATAATTGACTAGACTAAGGATATCACCTTAATAATTCATTCAACACTTCAATAAAATATTTTAAAAGACATCGGATAGGACCCCAATCTTGATAAGACCCATAGATGATCATGTTTTCCTTTACTATCTTATATCTTTTGATAGTGATATTACAATGATGATATAGTATATGGGAGGTAACACTTTTAATAATGCCTATGAAGTGTATATTAGGGTAGATAATTATTTTATTCAGGCTAGTAAGATTGTCCCAAGACCTCCCATGACTCTTTTTCTTAGTTTTCAAACCCATATACCTATTATTTCTCCCATTCCTGCACCTAAACATAAGCTTGTTTCCCCTAGTCAACCAAGCAAATACAATGAGGTAGACAAGATGAGAGATAAGGATAAAGATATCCTAGTTATAAATAGTATCATTCAACAACAACAATTAAAGCCTTTCCAAAGCCACTATCAGCCTAATAAATCCTATCCTAACTATCAAGGCAATATACCACCTTTCCAAGGTCATACTCAATATTAAGGAAATATTAGAAGTAAAAATAATAAGAATGGGGATGAATCAATTTTATTAAAATATTCCTCTAATTTAACTTAATATTAATGAGACATTATTTACTTAAAAACATCAATTAATGTACACAAAGCATCTGTGGAAGTAAACAATATAAGGACATGATATATATGTGGGAAGCCCTCTATGGGACAAAAATACATTGATTCACAAGTTGTAATACTATAATATAATAAATTAATCAACATTTTAGTGAGACACCAACCCCACAAGGATCACCAACCCCTCACTTAGTCAAGCACCAACTCAACTAGTGCATTTAGCAAGCTTCAACCAGCAAGGAGCCTCCAACCCCCTAAGAAACCAAGTACCAACTTAGCTACCTTAAATATATTATCACCTTTAGACAAATATTACTTAATAAAATAAAAATGATCTCTTATATTTTCTATTTTCACACTTCTTTCTCTCTCATACAACGTATTAGGCCTTCTCACTCAATTAGCCATCTCCTTGGTAGAATTAGGTTAAGTAAAATTATTCAACACCTATAGAAACATAGTTAGATAATAATGGAATGTTAATAAAATATATATTATTATGTTAAATCCAATAACCTATTATCCAAAAAAAAATCTATATCCTTCACTCAATAGCTCAATATTTTAACTAGTCAAAATAGGCTTATTAAGCTTTGACTTTATACTTGATTATTTATCATACCCTTATTAGTTGGAAAATGACCTCACCATAATTGTATTATGATTAAAATATATCACTAAAAACATTTAAAATTTTAAAAAAACATTTAATACATTGTTCATTAGCATTAAGGGTTAAAACCACCATTAGGCCTAGTAGAGACCTAATGCAATTAGGCCTTCCTTAAGCACATGTTTCACTTAGACATATTTTTAAAACTTTAATACTTCATAAAAAAATTAAACACTTCATATTTTAATTTTATATACTAATCATAATATATAATTATGTCCCTAACACCATTTATCTCTTTTCACTCCTTGAAACATCCAATTAGGCCTACACGCCATTAGGCCTTCTAACTGCTAGAAAGTCTATCTAAAAAATATGAATAATATATACAAATTTACCACCAAAAACACACATTAAAACACACACACACACAAACACACACACACACACCTGTGTGTGTGTGTGTGTGTGTGTGTGTGTGTGTGTGTGTGTATGAATTGAAGTACTTATAAAAATTATTTTGTCTTCACCACATAGTCCAAAAGGCCTTAGGAGCACTCTTGTAAAAGGCTTACTTAAAAACACCAAACACTATCAAAAAATAGTCAAAATCATTTGACTCTCTAAACCTTAAAAAGGACTTAAAATGAATAAAAATAAATTAAAATTATTATATTATACATTTATAAAACTTTAAATATCATTTTATCCTCCAAATTAGTGCAAAAATAGTTAGGAACATTTTCATACACACACATAAAGTTGCATGTAGCACCCAAAACACAATCAAGAAAATCAAGTCATAGAAAACCTATGGGAAAAATTTTGTGATATAAAAATGGAATTTTTTTAACCTTTATAATATATTAAAATATATATTTCATGGTCATATATCAATATTGGTCTTACAAACCAATCTCACTATTTCACTCTACATAGACTTCACTGTGTTAGACATACCAGTTTGATGACAAATTTTTCATTGAGTATAGGCATCATAAAAAAATTTAAAATAATGTGATATGAGGTATATTTATTGAATAATTTCTTCATTCATTATCATCCATCCATATTCCTCTACAACCTATCCCTAATCTCATACTCATTTTCACCTAGTTTTCTCATTATTATGCTCATTAGGCCTATTTAGCGATAGGCCAACTTCCATGACCATTTATCACATTTTTGGTTATAAAATTAATTAAAACATTTCATATTACTAAAATATAATTATTAAACATCATACTCCATCCATTCATGTGATTTGACCTAGTCAACCCTTATTGCTACACCAAAATCCTTAATAATAAGGGTTTTACTATAACTTCTACTTATTTTCATGACAAAAAAAAACAACTTGCGGATACTTAGGACAATATTTTATAATATATATACATAATATTGTCATTAAAGAACCATTATGGGTACTCAAAAACCAAATCTTCATCATTAGGTCTTTGTTAGCATTTTAGGAGGGTTTTGACTACCTTACTTTCTTTGAAATCATTCATAAAGGATTTCCCCTCAAATCCAAAACAAATATTAGGAAATTAAATATATGTACCTAATAAATCTTATCATAATTAATAATGATCTAATTAAAAGTTTTCACACTCCATCCAGCATGAGAAACTTCTTCTCATGTCTCCAACACCCCATTATGTGCACATAGTTAACCTTACCACCAAATTTATTGATTTCTCCTATAATATATGAATTAGAACTTGGTAAAAATGCATAACACAATCCATAAAAAAATATTTAAATTATATTAAGATATATAACACCTTTTTAAATTATCTTGACCCTTCATTAGGCCACCCTAGGTCACATTGCATACTAGGACTTATACTACCAGTCATACTTGTACTATGATCATGCCTTGAAACTTCTTAAACTATCTTAAAAACCTAATTAAAATTTAATTTGACATTAAATCATACCCATACCTTACCAACCTTGCTCACATAGGTCTCAAATGGCTCAAATCATCATGTTTTTAGACCTATGCCATTTCACTAGTTCTTTTAAGTAAAGATTAAGCCTCAAACTTGGACCTTGGACTTGAACCTAATTATTAAGTTCCTTTATCTCTTTCCCATTGTTAACACAAGTTATAAAAAAAATTCATGCTTTTAATTACACAAATCAAAAATATTTACAATGCTTCATGCATACATCTTCTTCATAGAGGTAGACCAGGCTACTCAAGCTACCTAGTACTCAAGGTTTGGGCACAAACAAGGTATCTCTCAATGATTTCATTATTTAAAAATGGTTATCTGAAGACAAATATAATCTCAATAGACTTATAATATTTATCACATCATAACCTTGAATCAGGACCTCATATAGAACACAAGGACTTTTTGACCCATGTGCTTACCTTGTATGTTCTTCAGTAGTTAGAGTTCATTCAAGATGCTTCCCTTGTATCATGAACATGATATTTACATGTAATCAAACCTCAAAAATAATACTAGGTTGATTTCAAATTTTTTCTCAGTAGAGAGACAAAACTTTTGTGTCACACACCACTTGACCAATCATGACATTAGCTCTAACTTTTGACATGAAGGATATTCAACTTTAATTTGACATTAATGCCTTAATAACAATACTAGGAACATAACTCAACAATATATCCCTTTGTCATTGATGGTGAACACTCTTAGTCATAGCAGACCATTTTATTTCCTCCCAAATGGATCTTATTTAATACTTGATCTTTGAAACAAGATCATTCTTCCTCTTTGACATTAATGAAAAAGGTTCATATTCTTGGAATATATTTGATCCTTGGACCTAGGGAACATACATTTTCTCTAAAAAAAATTCATCAATCCTTTCTATCAAAAACTTTAGCACAGACTAGGCTCATATACCTACTCATAAGACATGATTGTCTCCCTTTATCTTCCATGAAAATTTAAGACATTTTCAAAACTATGACTTGGTTTGATCAAGTCATCATGCAAAATTTTTATGAATTATTTCTTGTGATCATACCTACAAATATTTTTTTGGTTTAACCTTTAATTTAAAGATTACCTAAGACCATAAAACTCCCCTATGACTGAGCATCATTCATGCTTCTTGATAACTATTTGAGTATCTCCATGAAGCCTAATGGACTAACCTATACTCTAGAGAGATATAAAAACATAAATTCATGAGATTCATAGATCTCCATGTCTTTGAAATACTAAACGTCATTCATGATCCTCTTATGCTTGATTAGTCCTTCTGGCTTGATCTCCTCAATTTTTATTTGAGAAACATTCTAGATTGATTTATTGGTCTTGACTCCTTCATCAAAAATATGAGTAGATAGATAAAATTCTTATAATTCCTTTGTACCATAATTATGATCCACCATGGTAAATAATCCACTTGAACTTGTAAATTGGTCATCAACCTTAGCTACCTTGGGTTTCCACTTACTTTTTTGTCTTCTTTCTTGTGTTCTAGCATCCTTAAATTTCTTGTCTTATCTTGAGAAGTAATTCTTATATTATTTTTCAATGTGACCAACATTATGACAATTGAAACATGATATCCATATATATGGAAACACACCATGGCCCGTACCTCTTGGTTGATGGTTATCCTCATAGTTTGATGAAAATTCATTCTTGAAGGGCCTTCTATAATGCCTTACTTTATGACCAAATTGGTTACATGAATAACAATAGATATTGAAAGGATTAACATACCTTATGTTATTAGATTTACTAATAGTAATGACCTTTATTATATTATCACCCCCATTCTTTGGTTGATATTTGACCTTTTTTCATCACATTAGTGTCCTCTTGATCTCTAATGAAGCTAAGGCCTATTTTATCACTAGAAGTCTTTTGACTACTTAGAAGGTTGTATAAATCATTGGTACTCTTTTAAAACCTTAAAAATTACTTGAAATTATTTGATGTGTATTTCAATTAAGCTCTTAAGGAGTTAAATTTAGCTACATACCTTGTAAATTATTCTTCTTTTGCTTCTAGGCATGTAGTCACAATTTCAAGTTGAATCTCCACGTATTTGACTATTTCCTCTTGTTCCTTGGAGTTGTTGTTTAGTCTAGATTCAAATAAGTTGATTTTATCTTCATAATATTTGATAGTATATATCATCATCCTATTATTATTATTTTATCATCTTCAACTCTTTTAAAGTGTTCATTAACGCAGCCTTAAAATCCACTTCATCTCTTTCTACATCTAAATCACCAACAACACCTCCAATCCATATGGATTTTTATAGATTTGAGAAGTTGCCTTCTTCATCCATAAAAATAACCTTATTGACATTAGGACCATCACTTTCATGATCACTCTCTGAATCACTTATCTCACTCTCATTATATGATTTTCAATCTTACTTGGTGTAAATACTCCTTTTGTTTTTTAATAACCTTTTCTTATTGTCATATCTTCTAAAGTTTTTATTGCTTTTATTATATTTATAATATATTTATCATCACCATGATATTCATCATGCTCTAAATCATATTTTGGTATATGTTTATGAGGACATTTATTGGTAAAATATCCAATCTGTCCATAATTAAAGCATTTAAAAGGCAACTTACCCTTGTATTTACCTAAACCTATCTTCAACTTTCTTGCAAACATAGATATAAACTCATCATCATCACTATAAAATTCATCATTATATTTGAATTTATTACCTTGTTAATTTTTCTCTTTTGGATTATTTTCTACCTTTAATGCATCTTCCTTATTTATAGGTTTCCCTTCACTTGTCCTCATCTCATAGGTTGTTAGAGTTGCATGAAGTCCATCCATCTATAGCTTGTATATATATTATATTTATTCAATAACACATATCTTGGAATAAAATTTGGGGGTCAGAGAACTTAAAACCTTTTGAAAAATAGTAGTCTCTTTCAATTATTCTCCTAGACCTCTTATGATGTTGACCACTTCATAAAACCTCAATAAGCAGGCTATAATGGTTTCATCTTCATTCATGTTTAGACTTTCAAATTATCTTATATGAGTTTAAAAATTTGCCAATTTAACCTTGGATTCTCCCTCATTAATATATTATAACTTATCCCACATTTATTTGGTAGATATATAATGATTTACCTTAATATTATTACCTCTGATAGGCCACACATAATACCAATCATTGCTTTTGAGTTATTTTCAGTATCCTTCTTACCTACTACATCCATATGAGGAATAGGGGCTGCAATATACCCATCCAAGACTAATTTAAAAACATCATTACATTCAATAATTAAATATGTACTCATCCTAACACTCCAAAAGACATAATTATATCTATTGAACAATGGAGCTTTGATTGTGGAAAAACCACCTTGTGTTTGACTAGCCATCTTAGCTTGTTTAGAATTTCCTTTAAGATGTAACAACTCCTTTAAAGGAAATACTCTAATATAAAATGTTGGAAGTAAAACTACTATGGGGGTGAATTATA